>CM076978.1:3666362-3761362 GCA_039105355.1 Benthosema pterotum
TTCATCATCTTAATTAGCCCAGGTCTACACAACTAGAGAATGTAGAAGATTAGGTCATTTTGATCTGTATGTTAATTTGCCCGTTTTGTTTCCCAAATCCAGCCTGGAATTGTGGACATCTAGAAAGCAGTGAAAGACACAGAGGCAGAGTGCAATGACTGCCTTCAAGACAAATTTATCTTGTGTTGTGTTATAGTGCACACTTCTGCTACCTGGTTGCCCGATCGGGCAACCAGGTAGCAGTCTTAACTTGCCCCACCATTTTTTTTACTTGCCCCGGGCAAGCGGGCAAGTGTTAGTGTCAAGCCCTGTCATGATGTTAATGGCTGGTATTCTCGACCGTTGTGGTGTAGCCAGGTATGGTCTTCTATAGGTATAAGTCTTCTCATTGGCTGAATGGCAGCAAATCAGGTCTGGGCCCTTGTGTGTAGGCCAAAAGCCTATACCACCACCAGACCTGGGCCTGAGCTTACCAAATAATTACCCATAATAATTAAAACCTGCAATTCAAAAGGTCCAGAAATCACCTGACCCCCCATTAAAAATGTTACTGTACTCCCCTGCTTTGTTCATCATGAGTTGAAGCTATTATTATGGATAATTATTTAGTAAGCCCAGGCCCAAGTCTGGTGGTACAGGCTTTTGGCCTACACAGAAGGCCCCAGACCTGATTTGCTGCCAATGAGAAGACCGTACCTGGATACACCACCGCAACGTGATGAAATCAGACAGTAAAGTACAGTAGCATGTGATGCTATTGCAACAGGATTGGCTAACGGTAACAGCCGTAGTGTTTCCGCTTGTGTAACCAGGAAATGTGACCCCTATGCCTCATGGTGGGAGAACATTCTCTCCATGCCATGCCAAACATTTCTCAATAGCTTATGGGAGCTAACCATTCATGCTAGCGAGTATCCAAGCTAGAATTCATGGACCCTCGTTGATGTCTGAAGTACGAAGCAGCAGTACATGATTACATATTGCTCCTACAAAGTCCATCAATAAAGATGACTTGACCTCTCCATAAATGGCAAATAAATAGCTGTACTGCCAAATAATGGAAACCTTTGCTATTCAAAAGCACAGCACTTTGTGTCAAGCTTGTCACAACACTGCAGTTTGTGTGGGGAGAACTTGTTGCCAAGTGCTAAACTCATGTTTAAACAGACTAAAGAGCATGCTGTCAGATACTCTAGTGAAGGAATGAAGTGATCGCCTGTAGGCTACTCTTTTTTACTGTGTGTGTGTGACTGTGTGTGTGTCTGTGTGTGTGTGCGTTCTTATACAGAACTCTCTGTATGAGGACAGTCTCTACAGCGGCTCTAGACGAATGACTGGCTCCAACGCTCGTGTAAGACCGTCTTTATGGATTATGGATCACTTTGACTTGATGTGCATGACATTTTGATTAATTTCTGTTGTGGTTTTGGCCCCCTGGTTTCGATATTAAGTCGATATTACTAACTGTCTTAATGTACAGTGTGCGAACCTTGGAGTGCATGCAATGTTTTTAGCGAGGTTAAAAGGAAAAATGGGAGCTCTGTTCCAACCCTGCATCTCTCCTGTAGAGGTAGAACAGTGGTGGCCTAAACCAGTGGTTCCCAACCTTTTCCTGTCAAGGACCCCCCCCCCAAATCGACACTAAATAGCCCCACGGAGCCCCATTTTGAAAATAATATGCCAGTGACCCCCATAGGAAAAGATTTTTACAGCTCTATCAGTGATTCTTATTGTCATTTTAATATCAAGGACGGCCAGTTTGCATTTGTGTTAGTCTACCATTTAATGGTATGCTCCTATCTCTTGATACCCAAAGCCCATTGTTGATTTAACCTTGAGACGGTGTACACAGAGTTACAGACCCATAAGGGTCTATTTGGTTGGGGACCCCGGAAAACCACTTTGGGAACCACTGGCCTAACTTGCTTAGGCTAGTGGCCTCAGTGCCAGTGGCAGAGTGTGAGTGAGTGTATATTATAATATATATTGTGAGTATATTATAAAGGCTACTGGCAGAACCCCCCTCCTCCGTTAATAAAGTACTAAACAGTGTGGCGGTTCAGTGTGTTTCCTGAAAGTTGTCTGTTTACTCCTACTGGGAACTGTTTCACTGATGAGATGGTCATTTATGAGTTTGTTTGCAGTGTCGGAATGAACTTTGCTTCCAGCTTTCAGTTTGTTTGTAAAACGTGTCAGTAGTAGGTTAGATAGCTCTTCTAATCTCGGACTGTGAAACTGTTGTTTTCGTCAGCTTGGGTGTTCTGGTGTGTTTGTGCATGTGTCCGTGCGTCTGTAAAACCATGTGAGAGAGCGTTAATCCTCTTGCACGAGTGTTTATCCATATGAACGATAAACGTGCCTTTTATTACGTAAAAATGTATGGACTTAAACTTTTAAGTGTGTGTGTGTGCGGCCTAATGGGCATGTGCTGTACAGTGTTGGCAATATTACTTGCCTTACTTACCTTGTTAATATATTACTTTTTAATTATTACCTTCATTTTAAAGCAATATTTATATTACAATATTACTGTCTGGGCAAGTGTAATATATTATTACCATTACATATTACTTAAATGTTTTACAAAATATAATGAAATATTTATGACTATTAATAAAATATTGCATAGGCCAGTGGCATACCTACAATAAAGCAAGCCCACTTGGCTATCTGGCCAAATCCATTTGACATCAACTTGAAAAAACATCACTCCTGAAACCAGTCCTGGCATAGACCTACCTGATCCTACTCAGCTAGTGAATTAAATCTATTGCTTGAATTCATGGAAGCCATTAAATCATTTGATGACAAATTGTAGAAAAAAGTAGTTATTTAAGTTCTGCAGTTGTCAAGATAATTTCTCAAGAACACTTGCAATGAGACAGATCGACAGAAAGTACCGTAATATTGAAAGTAACGCAGTAATGTAGAAAGAAAAGTATAATGTATTAGATTTTGTTTGTTAAGTAATATATATATATATATATATATATATTACACGTTACAGCATTTTGGTAATATATTATGTAATATATTAAGTTACATAGTGCACATCTCCCAACACTGGTACTGTATGTCTGTAGACTGACTGTACTGTGCAGTATGTGCGTGTGTGCTGCTCGTGTCCATTGTTACACACCAACCCAGTGGTATTGTATGTGTCTCTCCTCCAGTCATCGGTAGTACAGGAGTACGGTAGCTACCGCGGTCCCAGCTCCAGAACATCCTCTAGGGCCAGTTCAGCTCGTAGCAGCCCAGTGGTGAGCCTCCATCCTCCTCTTCCTACAGAATAGATTTTTTTTAGGGTTTGTAAAAAACGCGAATGGCAAATAACTTGAAATGTTATGCGCCTAAAATGCCCCAAATCTGAACTCTTACTTTGGAATGGACTATGGTATGCATCGTTCCATATCGGTATGACACAGGGGCGGATGTAACATTTCCCAATTGGGGTGTGCAGGAGAAAATGTTATGGGGGCGACTTCATCGCCCGTGTCGCTTCGCGCCACGGGCGATGAAGTCGCACCCATACCATTTTCGGTTACAGGACTTTTATTAGGCAAGTAATGCATCAATAATAACATCAGTTGTTGTTGAAGTTGCAACAGACACGCAGCATGCATAAAGCTAAAGGTCTGACTCAGAGAGTTTTCTGTTTTCAATGATGAAATGCTGTTGGTTTAGTGGTGACACAACTGTAGTTAGTTAGTAGCAGTAGTAGTGTTTCACATCATTTTAAATATAAGCACTTTAATTTATTGGGTATCTTGGGTTGTTTTGCATGCCATCATGTTTGGTGGGGCAGTCAGGGCATTTAGGGGGGCATTGCCCCCCCATGCCCATGCCTAGATCCGCCCCTGGTATGACACGCAATGAGGTAATGATGAGGTGCATGAGATTGAAAATGCTGTGAAAGTGTCAACTCTGGCACGTTCGTCCCATCCCATATTGGCTGTTCCATTGGTGTCCCCCGGTGTTTTGAATCGTTAGGACAACAGCGTCTCTGTGGCCAGTTATCGGAGGAGCACGGCCACGGGTAGCGTCATGACCAGAGACCTCGATGACGTCACCATTCCTGACTTCCCAGACGTGAGTTTCTTCTGGTCCCCGACTGTCGTCCAACCATCTGGAGCACGTTGTGCTGCTGCTGCTGAGCAGAGTTGACCATGCTGTCGGATGGACTTGTTAACTCCTTAACTGATCAGGCAAAAAGCTAGTCTTGTTCCCATTGGGCTCAATAGTAACAAAATGATTTATAGAAAATCCTCTGTTATGAATTTGTGCAAACCAATGGTATCCAAAGACAGCTTGAGGTGTCCACTTTAAGGGAAAAAATAGCCCAACTCGATAATATGTTTTCTTTTTTTTATATAAATTGTACAAAAGGGCCCTGTTGTTCACACTGGCGTTTCCTCCAGGACTAGTTATGAAATAATCAGGTTTAAAGTTTTATCTTTCATATAACTTTTTTCTGCTTCAAGTAGATGCCCATATGCCTATACCATTTTAAAGACCAGGTGGTTGGCTACAATTTAAAAAAAAAAAAAAAAAACTTTCTGACATGTTCCAGTGTGGAGATGGCGCCATCTAAAGGTAGCATGCATGAAAAAGCTGACCTATCCATCATCGTTTGCTTTTGACTGAACAGAAACACGATCCCAGATCCCCCCCCTCCACACACACACACACACACACACACACACACAGAAGAGAGGAGAAGAGAAAGAGAAAGCGTCACGACACACACACACACACACACACACACTCACGTGCGCCCAATGCATGCAACGAAGGAGAAGAGCGGTGAGTCCCTTTAGCATTGTTCTGTAGCCACATGGCACAACAACAACAACACCAACCAAACTAATGGCTCTCTATGGGGCGGACTGATACCACATCACATGCGCCAGTGTTTTTTCGGCTATTTTAGTGACATTAACCCCTAAGTGACTACATGGCATGATAGTCTGCAAGTTAATCTATGCTTATAGATTAAAAAAGTACAACACGCGTTTTCGCGTGGGAAACAGGGGACAGAATATTACATCACGCTTTTTCGCGTGGGAAAACTGTAAAGGTGTTAATAACAAAGCATGCAAGCTGAATGCGATTAGAACCCCTGGATTACAACATGAATGAATATCCAGCTAAGAGAAGAGAAGGGTTTGTGCACACCAGACACAAGAGGGACTGAAACCCAAGCAGTGTTTGAAAATAGGACAAAACGACCGACACAATCTTTTGATGGCGTGGTGTGTGTGTGTGTGTGTGTGTTAAAGTGACGAACAACCACATGTGCTGTTGGGTGTTTATTTATTGCAATCGTGGTGAAATATGAATAATTGCACATTGATCATATGCGTTGGCCTTTTGAAATGATGGCTGTTGGGTTAGTAGGTGGAGTGTGTGAGTGAGACTTCTTTCTTCTTCTCAGCTGTGTGTGTGTTCAACACAGGTCTGCAGAGGAGGTCTAATATATGATGATTGTTCGCATCCAGACCAGGCATCAGTGGGTTTTAGTTGTTTGTGGATTGATTGTTTGGAGCATTAACAGTTTGCAGAAATGTCATGACCTTTGAGTGCGGGTTATGAAGGACTCGAGGGATTGCATGTCTAAATGGAGCTGACATGAACAAGCTGAGCTCAAGCATCTTCTTCCTACAACGTAATAGAAGTCGATACGACAGGGATCTGCAGTCGTCTTACAGATTGTCTGTACTCTTGTTGTATTGTTCTGACCACATCTTTTTTCTTTTTCCCCAACAGTCTGACGGGGATTATGTCGAAAAGGTGAGTGGAGCACATTCTAAACATTTGTTAGATCTCGGTCCTATCTAATATCCATTTGTTCGTCTAGAGCCGCTAGCCTAACTATAGGCCACTATGGTTCCACGTTCACACCAGAGGACCACTATAGTTCCACATTCACTCCAGAGGACCACTATAGTTCCACACACACTCCAGAGGAAACTATAGTTCCACACTCGCATCCAGAGGGACAGCTATAGTTTCACACTCGCTCCAGAGGACCAATATAGTTCCATGCTCACTCCAGAGGGCCACTATAGTTCCATGCTCACTCCAGAGGGCCACTATAGTTCCACACTCACTCCAGAGGACCGCTATAGTGCAGGTTATGAAGGAGTCGAGGGATTTGCATGTCTAAATGGAGCTCATTAACAACCGCTATAGTTCCACACACACTCCAGAGGACTGCTATAGTTCCACACTCACTCCAGAGGGATCACTATAGTTCCACACTCACTCCAGAGGACCGCTATAGTTCCACACTCACTCCAGAGGACCGCTATAGTTCCACACTCACTCCAGAGGGACCACTATAGTTCCACACTCACTCCAGAGGGACCACTATAGTTCCACACTCACTCCAGAGGACCACTATAGTTCCCTCTCACTCCAGATGGACCACTATAGTTCCACACTCACTCCAGAGGACCACTATAGTTCCACACTAACTCCAGATGGACCTCTGTAGTTCCACACTCGGTGTAATGTTGTGTTTTTTTCTCCCTCCAGGGGTCCAGATCAGCCTCCGCCCTGACAGCAGGGACCCTCGCTTCTTTAGGTGGCAGTTCCTCCAGGAGAGGAAGTGTAGACACAGCCATCGATGTGGACGCTGAGACGTCCTTACGAGAGATCAAGGTAAAAAAAACCGATGAGTCAGGGTTGCCCTCACTCCACAAACACTGTATATTATGGGATAACCAAGGTGGTGGTGGATCATGTTACTATAGCGCTTTGATTTCGTCAGTCAATATGACAAATCAAGGTCCGCCTCAATACATTTTAGTCAACTGTGGATCTAGTTGACTAGAATCTCATGATTTAGTCGACTAAAACTGATAGACTTAACACTAAAACATTCCTTGTGACTAGTAAAAAGTCACTAAAACGAATTAATACTATTCCTAAGACTGAGCTATTTTTGAAAAATCTTGAAATTGTGATGCAAATCTTTGAATATATTATTTCAGAAGCAAACATTTTTGACTCAAATCTTTGCTTCTGGGGGATCCCTAGAATATGTTTTCAGGGGGTCCGCAGCCAAAAAATAAATAAATCTGTTGGTCTTGAAATATTTTGAGCATTACTGACACAGAAACGCAGCTTCTCACAGTTTTTCAGAAGCTAGAATCTAGTGTCACAAACTATAATGCAGCGTCAGAAAGTGGAATCTAGCATCAAAAATTAGAAAATAGTGTCGGAAACTAGAATCTAGTGGCAGAAACTAGAACCTTGTGTCAAAAAATAGACAACAAACTCTAGTGTTGGAAACTAGAATGTATTGTCAGGAACTAGAATCTAGCATCAGGAACTAGCATCTAGCATTGGAAACTAGAATGTAGCGTCAGGAACTGAAATCTAGCATCAAGAACTAGAATCTGGTGTCAAGAACTAGAATCTAGACATGACAAAATGGGTTAAATAAAAAAGACTACTAGACTAGTAGGCCTATATACCAAATTTCCCACCCCACAGATCATGCTGCCAGACCACCTGCTCTGTCATGCATTACTTTGTCACCAAGCTGCTGCAGTGCCTTCTCTGTCTCTGTTCACTGCTGTTCATTCTGTCTGTCTGTCTGTCTGTCTGTCTGTCTGTCTGTCTGTCTGTCTGTCTGTTCATCCTATATGTCACTGTACGCTCTCTACTCACTGCTGTCTATCCATCCTGTCACTGTATGCTCTCTGCTCACCTCCTATCTGGCCATCCTTGTCACTGTACGCTGTCTGCCCACCACCCTGTCTGTCCATGTAGGAGATTCATGAGCTGAAGGATCAGATTCAGGATGTGGAAACCAAGTACATGCAGAACCTCAAAGAAGCCAAGGTATCATCAGCCAGGAACGATCGATTCTAAAGGTCCCACTACTAACCAGTTTGCCGGGTTACTTTCCCTGTCTCCCCAAATTTGCAGTCGGTGTTGGGGCATTTGCTGTACTAATTTACTGGCCTTTGGTAGATCGCATTTGGATACAACTATGAAATGTAGTCCTTGACAAAAAGGACAAATAGACTGATGTATAGATTAGCCCTAAGAAAATAATTCCTGCTTAAATGACCCAATAAAACAGTGTCCAAGCTTTTTATTCCATTCCTTTTTTTTTGTTCTGGCTGATTACACTCATAAATGGCAACATAATTAAAGGTTTTGTGACATTAATTTTCTTTTTTTTTAAATGATCTCAATTACACCATGAAAACCGGAACTAGTGTGAATGTGACATCACATTCACACAGCAGGAAAATCAGAGCACTTCTATTGAGTTTTTGGGTGTGATTGCAGGAGGGGCAAAATCATTTTGCGACCGTGACTACCTAACCTTAACCCCCGACTGCTGGGCCCTTGGCCCGACCGTTGGCTGTTACCTGTTGGCCCAACGGTCGCAGCTGTTGGGACAATGGTCGCGACTGGTAGTAAAACGTGCAACCGTTTTCACCATTCCCAACTAATTTAGTTCAGTCTTGACAGAGTTATAATGCCACCGGTTTGCAACTGTTACCCGGCGGTCGTGACTGTTCTATAGCGCATGCCGACCAGTGGTCGTGGTCGCTCTGCAAAAAAACCTAAAGGAAACAAAATTCACAAAAAACTTTGTTTTAATGTCACAAACCCCTTTAAGTGCCTTTATTGCTTATCGTATTCACAGCTTTCCTTCCAAACCCTCATTTCGCTGGGCATCAATCTGCTACCTCTTTGTATTGTGAATGTTTTGCATACGTTAATTTTATCATTGTCTTCGGGTGGCCACCAGGATGCACTAGTGGAGGTGGATGAGAAGTACCGTAAGGCCATGGTGTCCAACGCTCAGCTGGACAACGAGAAGAACAACCTGATGTACCAGGTGGACACGCTGAAGGACTCTCTCATGGAGCTGGAGGAGCTGCTGGCAGAGTCCCGCCGCGAATACGACGACAAGGTCAAGGTAAGGTCACTGGGACTCGGACCACGTTGTCGTATGATGAATGGGGTCGGGGTCTTGGCAAAAGAACCAGACGGAAATAGACCAGAGCCCAACTGATGCCATATGTTTGGGGGCATTACCGATTTTTAGAATAACCTACAGCGATGTATGAATGTTATTCAACCCATTTCGTCCTAACATTGTAGATTCTACAAAACATTCACTCTGAAAGAACATACTGAAAGATTTGTGCTGCATTCTCACATTCTTCCCAAAAAATAGCGTTCACGGCTCATAGCCATGAACGTCTGCTATTTTTCAATTAAAGTTAAAACACCATAAGTACACTACAGAATGGTTTAATTTAAATTTAGATACTGTACTGTCATTTAAGATGAATAAAGATGGAGGAGTGATGTTAATTTGTAAAAGTACTGAGAGTTCAGTAGCAATCATATTCCAAAATGCAAGAATACCTGGG
Source organism: Benthosema pterotum (assembly GCA_039105355.1). Taxonomy (NCBI): domain Eukaryota; kingdom Metazoa; phylum Chordata; class Actinopteri; order Myctophiformes; family Myctophidae; genus Benthosema; species Benthosema pterotum. The sequence continues at coordinate 3,675,770 of CM076978.1, forward strand.
TATTCCAAAACTCTATGGCACATAATCTGTGTGGAGTCAAATGAACAAAGCTCTACTTTAACTGTGTTGGTTATAAAAATTGAACTAACATTATCTTAACATGATGTGAAATGATCGAACATCAGGTTTCACTTCTTGGTGTTCATGTGTCATCTTGTGCATTTTCACTTCACAACAGGAGCACGAGAGAGAGAAACAAGCCCACAGCACGCTGCAGTTCCAGTACAACAAACTGCAAGACACGATAAAACAAAGCGAAGAAATGTTAAACGTGAGTGGTGCACCGTTTTTCTTTTTTTTTCTTTTTTCATCCCAGGTGTGAACCTTAAAGCCTGTCGTTCAGACCCAGGAGCTCCATCCATGCCAAGCAAACATCTTCTACCAGATGAGAGGCCTCACCTATATGAGCCCAAATCATACCAAAGGGTCATGTCTAGACGAAATGCTTGTTTTTGTTTGTTTGTTTTTTTGGAACAGCATTATTCACAGTAGAACAACATTATCAAAAGGGTTGTGCGACAAAGTATAAATGGTTTACTTCCTTTTCTTGAAACACTTAAACCTTAAACCTCATACTTTGTTGACCTTTAGGAACGGTCATTTCCCCACTCATGCACTCGAGCACCACTTTTTTTGCAAAAAATAGCCAATCTACAAGCTCAATTGTAGGCACTGAGGTTTGCGTACGTGTGAAATTGTACATTATGTACCGGTATACCTTTTCCTTTACTGTTTTTTCTGTCTTTTTTTCTGAATCTAAGTTTACTAACTATAACTTGACAGACCCGAGGAACCAGAGCCTTAGAGTATAGACAGAGTTGTGCAAACTCATTTTACTTCATGGTTCCAGTCCAATGGCGGCCCTTCTACAAGTCCTAGACAGTGCATCTTCTACTGGATGGCACTTTGGTTCCCGCGGGCCCGATTTAGATCGGGGTATTATTAAAAATGTGATGTTTTGATACTCAAAGAAAATAAAATCACTATAATTTAATTAAAAAAATGTTCCCATTCTTAATGGGTCCCATATTTGCAGTGCAAGTAAAAGAACATTGTTCAATGTCGATCATCTTCAGAATGTGTCACATCGCAACTTTTTTTTGTGAGCCTGTAGATCTGCTATTTTTATTTATTCATTTAATTTTCAGAATGTTTGCTTATTATTATTAAGACATGCAGGGATTTGTGGGAGCTACTCGCTGGGATCACTCCTCACCTTTCTACCTGTGTGCACGCCACCATTTCTTCATTTGCTTTCTTTCTCTCTCTCTTTCCTCTTTTTTTTCTCTCCTCCACATCACATTTTCCACACCGCCCAGGAGATCCGTCAGCTGAAGCTGAAGCAAGACGGATTCAATAATGAAATCAGTGACCTGCAGGAGACAATAGAATGGAAGGATAAAAAAATCGGGGTATGATCCTGTCAACCCCTGAATCATTACATTTTCACCTTTTTCACTTTTATGTCATACTGTAGCTTCTGGGCTTTGCATGAAACTTTTTTTCATTTTCTTCATCCTTTCTTCCATCCATCCATATCCTCCTCCTCCTCCTCCTCCTGTTGTACATGGCCGGATGCACAGGCCTTAGAACGACAGAAAGAATACACTGATGCCATCCGGGTTGAACGGGATGAGCTGAGAGATGAGGTGGTCCAGCTGAAGGATATTCTCAAGGTATTCGTTGTGTGTGGAATAACGTCGTTGTCTGTGCTGTTGCGTTCTGACAACTGTTGGCATCGATGTTGCTTTGTCTTCAGACACAAATCTAAATCATTCATAAAAATGTTCCTGATATTGCTATTGAATAGATTTTGCTTAAAGGTCCTTCCTCACCACAAAAAAAAACACTTCAAACTGTCACAGATTGTAACAGATGAGCATTTAGTTTAGTCCAAACCAGTCGGCCGATGAAACATTGTTTTTGCACATGGAAAGTAGCCTGCAGCAAGTTCTGATTTTTATTACAAGTGACCGTTTCTATTTTTCCTGTAAAACAGCTTAAATGTTCACAGTTGCTTTAGCTTGGGCTTATTTCTGAAGTGTAGTTGCTTATTTTGGCTTGCTCTCACGATCACCTTGAGCATTAAGAATATGGCAGGAGAGATTGAGACTCTATAATGGATTTTTTACACACTCACAACTACCACATAGATCCTGAAGTCATGTTCCGGTTGGCCACAGTGATATCGATGGCTATTGATGGGAGTTTGTCCACAGGCGACTCTCCAAAAGTAGTCACCCACACTGGGGCTAGCCAGTGGATCTGGAAAATCTTCTCTCTATCTACAACAAATGCTTCTAATTCTAATCAAAGTGGTTCCTTACATGGCCCAACACCGTCAATCTCTTCACAGTCCGGACGGCAAATTGTTATCGATCAAAGCATTATGTTACACTTAAGCTATTGAGAAATATCAGACCTACAAGTTCACAGCGCGCCACCGAGTGGCGCGCTGTGAGCTTGTAGCTCTGCTATTTTTGAAATATTGTGAAAATGTGATGCAAATCTTTGAATATATATATTCTTTCGGAAGGAAATATTTTGAACTAAAATCATTGCTTCTGGGGCATCCCTACAACAACATGTGTTCAGATGGGGGGTCTGCAGCCAAATATAGATAATCCTGGTGGTCCATGGCATGAAATATGTTGAGCATCACTGACACAGGAACATGGATTTTTCAGATAATCTGAATCTGTCAGAAACTAGCATCAGAAACTAGAAACTATTCAGAAACTAGATTCTATTGTCAGAAAGTACAATCAGGTGCCAAATAGAATATATTCTTAGATTTGTGCACCATTTTCACAATTTTTCAAAAAATATCAGAGCTACAAGCTCATATCGCGCCACTCGGTGGCGCGATATGAGCTTGTAGCTCTGATATTTTTCAATAGCTAATGTGTAACATAATGCGTTGAACACAGACACGCGTTCAGTACAGAATGGGGTTAAGCAAAGTGAACACACACCCGTACCTGAACTCGGCACAGAAATGAAACCAATGTCTGCAATTTGTCTTTCTTCTCCCATCCAGAAACATGGAATAGTGTTGGGGCCTGACCTGAACATCAACGGCGGCGTGGAGGAGATAGACGGACAGACTCAGAACTCACCGACGTCCCCTGCAGAAGGGAACAGCGTCCTCGGTACAGAAACACTGTTATGGAACGATTGTCTTTCACAGCATGCTGCTCTGTCTGTGTCTGTTAGTGTCACAACAACACTAGTGTTCACGCCGTACTGTAGCAGTGTGCTTTTACGCTACAATTGGGTAAATTAACATTTATTTTACCCCAGTGGTTTTCAACCCAGTGGTCCCTAAAGGGGGTTACGCTCTTGAGAGCGTAAAACAAAACCAAGCGGACCTGCATGCATCCGCCTGGTTTCATTTAAACACCTACTAGAGGTCTATACAAATAGAGAATGTAGAAGATTTTTTTTTTATTTGGAGCGTTTGCCTGTTGTCTCTCACAAACGATTTCGTGCCATTATTTCTCACAATTTATTATTATAATATTTATTTATTTTTTATGATGACAGGTTTTATTATCACAATTAGACCCCAAAAAGCTGAACTTTGAACATTCATTTTGAGCATTGTATTTTCTGTGGTTGGAGTTTTCTCTGGGGTTTGGAAGGCTTTTGAGCTGCAATGAAAACTGGCAAAATCCATTTGACATATATGGGATGTTGCATAGTGTGACTTCACATTCAGCAGGAAAGTCAGAGCACAACAACAAAACCTCCAGACCACAGGAAATTGACTGAATGTGAAAAGTTTGGGTTTTGTGGGTGCAGTTGAGCTCGGATAAAAATACAAAAATATAATATATGTATAGTATAACCTTTTTTTTAAATGTCACAATCCTTTTATTGCATGAAATCGTGGATAAAATCTTATGCAGCGACAATGGTGGTCCGTGGCTCAAATGCCGAATTAATGATGGGCCTCGATCTGAACTGAGTTGAAAACCACTGCTCTGCCCTGTAATTGTGCTGCTCTGTGGTGTGGGCTGCTGCTACTAGCTTACATCTGCACAGTTCACACTCCCTTTCATTGCATGTTCTCCATTCCTGCCTAAAACACCTTATTCTTTGCATTTTTTGAAATTGTCTTGATTATTAATACTAACTTCACAGACTTTAATTTATTTTCTCTCTTATAATTCCTAGTCATTTCTTTTCAAAACCATATGCTTCAATCACCTTTCTAATCAAATCACATATTGTGCACGTACCGGTTAGGGCTGCTACGGCTACACATAGGTTGACCATTAAATGTCCCACCAATAAGTGTGAGTAACATGTTTCTGGCTTTGAAAATGGGAAGGGAATAGAAATTCCATTATTGGTTTGGCTTTGTAATAAAATTCACATGGCAGATAGTGACATAAAAATATCAATGCATTACTGGCATTTTTATTATTTTTATTTTTATTTTAAAACGTTACAGACAGCGGTAATAGCTGATTGTCAGTGGAACAGTGGAATATCTACACAGTTACAACTGTGTGTATACACTATAGAGTGCCAAGTCTACATAAAGTGCTACTTAAGTTACATAAGTAGAGCATATTCATGCTCGAGGTCAAGGCTGGGCTTTCAGACTACACAGAATACACTGTCGTTCTTGTCTCGGTTCAAATTGAAGAAAACATATTCAGTTTTTGTTGTTGTCGTCTGTGAGCGGAGTCAGACAAACTACAGAATATGCTGGACGGACATTTACGCCTTTACTGTATATTTATTTATATATTTGAATACTTACGAAGAAATACATTGTTTCAAGTTAACAGAGTTAAGTGATACAGTGTACTACAGTATGAGATTTACAAGGCATTCTCTGGCATTCTCTGGTGAAGGGCCCGTTCCTCTCCTGTCTCTCTTCTCGGCTTTCGTGGTGATTTTGTTTTTCTCCGATCAAGAACTTGAAATGGGTATTGCCTTGGGTCTTTCCTGCTGCTGGATCAGACGCGATCTGTTCTTCTATTCCTTTCAAGCTAATCGGTTATTGTCTCGGGCCTTTCCTCCTGCTGGATCAGTCGCAATCTGTTTTTCCAATTCCTTTCAAGCTAAAAGGTTATTGTCTTGGGTCTTTCCTGCTGCTGGATCAGAATGCGATCTGTTCTTCAATTCCTTTTCTTTTTCCCCCCGCTTTTTCTTTAAATGTTGCTTCCTGGCCAACATTAAAAAAAATGAAGAATGTTGACAAAACATCTCTCGGTTCCTTTGCGTTTTTGGCCTCACTGCTTTTCATGATCTCTCAGGCAGAGGACAGGAGCCTCAGCTGGGAAGTAGTGGAGCAGAGAAGTTGGATGCGCAGCATCAAGAAGAGACGTCCGAGGAACCTAAACAGAGCCCGCCGCTGAGCTCTGCTGCACCCTGCGGACTTGCTGTCGCCTCTGGAGGCGACTCATCCGACGGAGAATGTCAGACAAACGTATGTTCAGTGAGGGACGGCGCGGAAGAAGAAGGAACACTTCTCACGAAGGCCTCTGACGAGGACATTCCGATTGCGGTGTCTGAAGTTGTCATAGCCAATACTGAGGAGAAGGACACATCCGCTGTAGTTGATGAAACGACTACCGACATCGGACAGATGGCTCAACGTGATCTCGTAGAGCCGGTCAAGTCGACGCCCACGGTTATGGCGGAGAACACAGCGAACACAAACATAACCGACGATTCGGTGATTCCGGTCACATCGACACAAACTCGTGTCGATTCAGAGAGTGCGGAGGACGAGGGAGGGCATGAGGAACCGAACGAAACGTCGTCCTCCTCCGCCAACAAGCCTCAGGGTGCAGGAAAGAAGAAGAGGAAGAGAAAGAAGAAAAACAAGAAAAAGAAGAGCGAGCACCGGGAAGAGGAGGACGGCGGCGAGCACAGTAAAGGCATGGAGGAAAAAAGCGTGCCAGAGAAGATCGAAAGCGTGGCGCCTAAGGAAAACGCAACGGAGAGTTCTCCTTTTGAAAGCCGCAATGAACCAGAGATGGATCAGCGTGCGAATGAGCAGGACGGACAGGGAGTAGAAGCAGGGGTATCTCTCCAGAGTCCAAATGAAGAATCTAGTGTCGGCGACACTGATCTCGTTGGCCAGTCAAAAGGTTCAATCAGCGCTGGTAACCAAAACGCATGTGTAGAAAACCTGAAAGGTGGAGCAGAATCTCCACTTGAGACCAATGCCTTTAATGCTGAAATCGGCGATGGGTCAAAAGGCGAGTCTGTTCCTCTCACTGAAGCTAATTCGGAACCTCCGACCGATAACCACGTCAACGGAACCGAAGCCAGCAGTGGGACAGAGAACGTGGATTCACAGCATCAAGAAGAGACGTTCAATGAGCCTAAAGAGAGCCCTCTGCCGAGCTCTACCGCACCCTGTAGCCTTGCTGTCGTCTCTGGAGGCGAAGCAACCGACAAAGAACAACGGATAAACGAATGTTCAGTGACGGATGGTGTGGAAGAAGAAGGGACCCTTCTCAAGAAGGACTCTGACGAGGACGTTCCAGTTATGGACACGCAAAACACAGCAGATACAGTGTCTGAGGTTGTCCAGGTCACAGCCACTACTAATGATAATGTTGTAGAAAGTACAGAGAAGGGAGATTTGGTAGACACAGGTGATATCGAGACCGAACCTAAAACTGTTACTGTTGCGAAAGAGGAAGAATTGCATGATGCACACGATGCTGAATCCAGTCCAGTCCAGTCCGATGCTGTAAGCAGCTCAGAAAACGCGGAAAACAACTTCCATCTTGCGTCCACAACTAGCACTTTAATTGACTGCGTTGACAGTTTGTCTGATTCTAAAGTCTCTTTAGAATCTGACCAAACAACAATGGCAGACACCAAAGACCATGGTGAGGATCATTCAGACACCAAAGACAACCAGATTTCCGTTGAGGGTGTTCTTGAAGTAAAAGAAATGGTCGACAAAGAGGGGGAGCCAACACTGCAAACAGAGGAAAAATCTTTACCTTCCAATGATGGGAATGATGGGGATCATTCAGTGTTAAGTCAAGAAGAGAACGTAAAGGATCCAGAACTGGACACAGGATTTATTGAGCCTGAAAATGTTCCTCATGAATCATCAGAGAAAAGCTGTAATGTTTCTCTCGATCAACAGTGTGCTTCTGATGCTCTGTATGTTGATCATGCCTCTGGTCCTACAGGTTTGAGTATGCCAGTGTTAATTGTAACAGACGTGGACTCAGAAACAGTAAATGTGGACACCACAGACATGTCGGATTTAGCCAAAGAAACATCCAAGACAGGCTCCTGTAGCCAAGAGTCCGCAGAAGATTTTGACGAAGAGGGCGAAGAATGTCTATCTTTCGACTTTGATGACTTGGACGCAGCTGAAAATGACGTGCCTTCAAAAAATGAGGCGGATTTGGAAGTCACGCCGGTGGAGGTCAACAACGCTAACACAGAGCTAGACCAAGGGGATGCCATCCCTTCACAGGAGGAGGTACAGCTGCCGGTCGCCGGACTGGAGGAACCAGTGGAGAGTGACCTGGAAAAGCCTGTGGTCCACGGCGTGCTAGACGAGGATCACGACCGGGCATCTCAGGATCCTCAGGCGTCTTCTGCCATTGAAGCAGTTCTTGTTGAAAAGGGGGAGAACGATGGCGAGGAAGAAAATACAATCGAGGCAAAAGATAGTGGAACGGACGTACCAGAACACATTTCAGACAACGGACCGGATCACGATGTACCGCCACGTGCATCGGAGGATCCGGCGAATGGTTCAGGTGAGCCAACGCATAGTTCAGAGGAACCCGGAAACGGTTCAGAGAAGGGAAGCGGGATCGCTACTGAGCCGTGTGTTGTAGAAACAAACAGCGTCAAGGAAGGAGAAAAGGAAGAAGTCGCCTTGGTCGGAAAAAAGGACGCAGCCGAAGTCGTCCAGCAGGACCAAGAGACCAAAAAAGACACTCCACCACCCACAAAAGATTCCAAGAAGAATGCCAAGAAAGGCAAAAGCAAAGGGAAGGAGGGGGACTGTAAGATGTCATAGTTTATGATGTCATGGGCTCACACACCATTATCAAATCTAGTCATGTGCAGAAGTCATGTGCAATTTATAGTAATGTAACTCAATTGCAGTCTTCCATTTTTATACCTGCATGTTACTGGGATTAAATGACCTTGAAATTATGTCCCGGTTTTACAATAACTGATCATTGGACAGAGTGAAACGATTCCTAAGAATGTCACTGTATGACTTGTTGAGGATTTAAAAATCAACAAAACTGCACTAGTAGTATGAAAGAATATATTTATTTGTTATGGAGGCACATACTGTTTGTAAAAAAAAATGTAAATTTCTCTGCAAATGTCTTGCAAAAATGTCTGTTTCTAAACGGTTACGAAGATTGTCCCTTAATGTATTTTTTTTGTATTATATACAGTAGGCCTATATCTGATTCAAGCTTAATATAGGCTAAATGTTAGTTGATAATCCTCCGCACTTGATTATAGATTTCCATAATGTGTTTAAGTAACACGTTCCGCACGTTCTATTCCGGTTTTGCAGTTTTTCCATGCCATTCAAATAAAGCGAGTTTCATCCCTCTCAGCAATGGACTGAGCACACAAAACAGTCTTTTGGATGTCAATGACTGGCTGCAATGAAAACCCCAAACCATGGCTGTTTGTCTTGTTAAATATTAATCCAAATCCAAAATGTGGATACAATGGTTATATTTACAGTGTTTAAAGATAATATTGGGACGGTAGTGCAAGAGGCATGATATGTGTCGGCGAGTTCTAGTAGTTTACTTCTATGTGGCTTATTTCTAATCCGTACTGTTTCCAGACACATATTTTAGCATACCGATTAAGTTTAACACTAGCATGCCCGAAAAAAAAGGACCCATAATTGGATTTTGCTTTAATTCATATTTAGAATTATTTTCAGATGTCCAAAAATTCTGAGGTGATAGAATGTTGATGGATGGTGATGGTCATGGAAGGAGAAACTTCTGAAAGCTTCATGGGCAAAGATGAACAACTTTAAAATATATTTTAAAAAAAGAAAGAAAAACAGTCAAAATGTCTCAGGCATTAATTAGATGTTTTGGGACTTTTTTAAATTACCCAAATGACAAAATCCACTATTATGCTGCCTAAACGTGTGCAAAATATGTTTTACTTAAAGCCTCACCCACATCTGTATGTTGTAAGACAGGTTAATGGGGCAGGAGGTGTGTTTTGAATATGATTATACTAAAATGGTGTTATTCCCAAGGGGACTCTTGACTCAAAGGTTTCCAGGAAACCAAAAATATACAGGGACAATACATTTGAATGTTACTAACCACACCTGTGAGTCTATTAGAGCAGAAGTTCCAAACCACTGGCACTACTACCAGTAATGGTACTTGAGCCCCCTCTGGTGGTCTGCAGAGTCTCCAAAAAGAAGCAGAAAAAGGCAAAAGAGGAATGAAATATGTAGTTCTTCTGACTATGGATTGGAATGGATTAATCAAGTTCAGAAATATTAGCAGTTGTGCTGAATACCCAAATATCCAATAATGACAAATAAGGGCAGATATTTTTTTCTGATATCAATACAGTATTTGCCAATACAAAAAAATAAAAAAAAAATAAAAAAAAAAAAAAAAAAGTCAGATCCCATACCGATACCGATACAGTATCAAAACATCCCTTGCTGCTGTAGCCCTAGCTCTTGGAGAGCCAAATATTTTCTGTGCTGGTACTTAGTACTGGTATTAGAGGCTGACACAGGAGTGGATTTCCATTCCTGTCCCATCCCACTCCCACAGAAAAAAAATCCTGTCCTGTCCCAATCCTAGACCAGAGTTTAAAATATAATCCCATCCTGTCCCACTCCTGTAGAACGACTGATCTTGTCCTGCTCCCAATCCAAATTACTCCCACTCTTGTCCCACTCCTGTTTCTTTTAAGTTAATAATATAGCTGTGGACTGAAAAGTGTGTTGGCTCACTGAAAGATCACTACAACAAAAATGGTGGTTGGCAGCACGACAGACTGAAAATGATCATTATCATTCATAGATCAATGTCATTCCCACTCCTGCACGCTCCTGTTGACTTAATTCCTTCATTCCTGTTCTGTCCCAATCCTGGGATTAATAGTAAAAACAACAATCCCAATCCTGATAACATGTCATCCTCTACTTGGTATAAAAAAAGGGTTGAACAGCCCCAAGTATTAGAGTAATGTCCACTGCATAATCTAATGCAAAACAGAAAGTGTGTCCTCCATGCGAGGCCTAGAGGTTTCCATGTCAGACCGTCATCCATTACACAGCATGATGAGTGTTAACTCTGACAGTGGCTGCATGCTAACTTTCACCCACACCACATTACACCACCACCACCACCACCACCACCCATGGATGCCTGTTCTGTTGCATGTCACCCACCACCCTGACCCAGACCCCTCCCTCCATCTCATTGGCTGCTCCTCCCAAACCCTGGTATGTTAACCTGTTATTAATTATACAAAGAAAAATCCTCCCTGTATTTGAACTCTTGAGAGAATGCGTGTGTGTGTGTGTGTGTGTGTGTGTGTGTGTGTGTGTGTGTGTGTGTGTGTGTGTGTGTGTGTGTGTGTGTGTGTGTGTGTGTGTGTGTGTGTGTGTGTGTGTGTGTGTGTGTGTGTGTGTGTGTTATCGTCTCAATGGCTATACAGTAGCAGTGTTTTTTTCAACCAGTTGTCCTTGAGACGATTCAAATAAATGAAACATTGATATTGATCGTTAGAAATGTAAATTGAGGCCCAGTGAGCCCTAGTGAAAACCACTGCTAGTAACTGTTGGTGTGACGTGGTGATTAATTACATAATATTATCATTTGTGTTAACTGCATGTTTCCAGTCGAGTGAATAAAGTGAACCGGATTCTTAATGTTTTCTGTTTTATATCTCCCAGAAATCCGTCTCAGGAAGTTGGTGGATGAACGTGAAAAGATGATCGAACAGGTTGGTCCAAAATGTTCAATTTAGTATTTCCAATGCTGTAACTTAGTCAGTGTTTACAGTCAGTATAAGTATAATTATACTGGCCCTCTATAACTATTTTTTTTTTGTAAACAGGTAAACACCCTGAAGGCCCAGCTGGAGCAGAAAACACAGAATGGCACGGCAGGAGGTCTGAGTCCAGACGGAGAACCACTGCAGAACGGGACGGACCCAAACATAGTGGAAATGCAGAGTAAGTTGTTTTGGTGTGTGTGTGCGCGCGCGTGCGAGTGACATCCCATGTTTGACATGGAGGGACCCTCATTTAATCTCGTCTCACAATTCATATAGTAAACGATCAATGTTAATTTAACTCAAATGGTATCAGAGAAATCATAAAATAAATCTGGTTCCATTTGTACACTAAGGGTCCGTTTGGTGCCAAACTATCGTTTTAGCTGGGGGTCCCCCAGGACACCAGTTTGGGGGAAACCACTGTGTTAATACGACATGTTTGTGGTTTATGCATTTTATTTACATGGAGTTTTGTTTTCCAGGAGACTCCAGCAGACAGCTGAGTGAAATGAAGTTCAAACTGGCCAAAGCAGAGCAAGAGGTCACAGCCCTGGAGCAGAATGTGAGAGAAATTATCCAACAATTTAGTTTTAATTTAGTTTCCATTTATTTTTCTTCATAGTTTTACTTGACAGAATCAACACTGGACACTACTGTGTATACTGAACGTACAGTATATAATCTCTATATATATTTTATATCAATTTCATTGTACCTTTTGGTTATTAACGTTGTTTTGTGTTGTTGTACAGGTGACCAGACTTGAGGGTCAGGTGACTCGCTATAAGGGGCAATCAGAGAACGCAGAGAAGGTGGAGGATGAATTAAAAGCAGAGAAACGCAAGCTACAGAGAGAGGTACCATAATACCAAAGCATTATCTATTGATAATGGTCTAATGGACGCTCTTCTGCTTAGGCTTCTATTGAGAATGGTGTAATAGAGGGTCTTCTACGTAAACTTCTGTTGAGAATAGTCGAATGGTGACTTTCCTACATAGACTTCTATTGAGAATGTATTTCCAACTCCAGTTTGTCCCTATTCAGGCTGCATCAAACAATGCACCACTCAGTTTCTGATCCCTTAATGTCACAACTCTTATACTAGATGGATAAAAAAAAATACAAATGATTTGGTGTACAGCCTTACTGTACAAGTATACTTAGTAATACTATACATAGTATAGTATACTATACATAGTATAGTATACTTTCACTATTTTACTGTATAGTCAATAATTATTTTTGGAGGTTTTACTTGAGTCATATTATTGTAGTAGTAACACTACTTTTTATGTTTTTCTTTAGACTAGACTACCCTCATTTCTGCAATTGTATTAACTTCCTTTTGTATTGTTGTTTCTCTTTTTCCCTGACAGCTGCGCTCGGCGCTGGACAAGATAGACGAACTAGAATCCAACAACAGTCACTTATCTAAAAGACTCGACAAGATGAAATCGACCCGCGGAACGGCACCGACGCCATAAGAACGAGAAGAAAACCCCCACCCACGTGTGGTCAACATTTGCCGTTTTCGCCCTGCGCTGCCTGCCCCCGATCATCTGGGAATGTCGTCTGCCTATTAGCAAACACATGAAAAACGAAGAAAAATGAAAGCATAACTTCGAGAACACCAACGTGCTCAAATGCAACATCGTTTTTTTTTTTCTGTTAGTTGTTTTTTTGTTTTGTCCCAAGAGAGAATTTCTCCGCGTTTCTGTGCTTAGTACTGTACACTCACCCAGAGAGCTCAGAGTTGGAACACGGATGTCTATAGGTGCCTTTAAGAAAGCAGAAAATGGTTAAATTCTTGCATCAGGGATTAACGAAAAAACGGGACGCAGGATGTTTGGATCATGTGACAGGAAATTGGACGGTGGAATCCTGCATGAGAATGACCTCCGTTCTTCTGGCATCAACAAGAGACAAAACTGGTTTTATTGCCGTTATTTTCGGAAACTTTTTTGCTGCCCGTTTTCCCAAGGTTTGCCTTGTTGCCATGGAGATTATAGGGATGCTGCGATCGCCCAGCTTCTTTAGATTAGGATAAACTGTCTTCTAGTGACTGTTCTATTCATGCATGTCTCAACAGGACGCTGTGTGTGTGTGTGTGTTTGCGCGCCAGGGTAATATCAGAACACTGATACTGTGTATTATTTCATGTTGATGTTCCGTTAATCAAGGATTTCAATTCAAATATAGGAGAGATTTAGCCAATCTACAAGCTAAAAACGTGTCACAGTGTGGCACATTTTTATCTTGCAGGTCGGCTATTTTTTCATCTGCACTGCAAGAGATGTGTGCGGGCGATGATGACCCAGCGATGGAATTTTATTAGAATACGTTTTTCAATGAGACTGCGAGTGACAACATACTGTATAGGGATGTCGTTCGCTGTGATTTTGTGGCCCCAAACAAGTTTTACTCGTTCGTATCTACACCCTAGTATGGATTGAATGGTTTGAGACTATGCTGCAACACAATGACCAACGCTCATGACGTGGACAGCTCTTTGTGTGACGTCACTGTCAGAAATAGTGCCGCTCACTCACTCCTGGCAGTGCAATTGAGGTGTAATATGCAATTTGGCCTCTGGAATGAGTGTGGAAATGGCAATCTGTGTCGTCATAGTTGAACACCCCTGTTGTAGACGAGTGCAAAGTTGTGAGTGATATCCTTTTATTAATGTAAGCATTTTACCATGAAAGAGAGTGAGTTATTGGCTGATTTACCCAGTTTCAGGGTTGTGCCACAAGGCGTCTTTTTAAGTTCTGAGGGTTGTGGTCCTACTTTCCACTCTTTTAAGCCAATCGGAATACAGCATTTGAACATGACTCGAAAAAGTGGTAGAAATACTCTCGCACAGCTTTCCCTCTCTCATTTGGATCAAAAGCCAAAGTATAGCAAATGAAAAGAAAAAAAGAAAAGAAAACTATTTAGGTGTGCAGCTCTTTCCATAATTTGTTTTGTTACTTTTTTGTCTACACAAAAGCTTTTCTTCTTTGAACACACAAGGATGAATGCTGTCACAAGCAACACAGAAAAACGCACTTGCTTTTCACTAGCTCTCAAAGATGCGTGTAACAACGGTCTGATTTTTTTAGGTACAAGTTGGAACATTGACGGCTTACATGCCTGCTACTGTGCCTCCATAAACCTGCAACGTAATGAATACATGAAGGCTCGGCCCCAATAATACTCAGACCTGCCGAAATGTTGCGACATTGAGGTTCGCGAAAAATTAGGGCAGGATTGCTGCAACAGCCTGAAAGAGGGACAAAAGAGGGACAGTTCCAATATTTTCCTGAGAGTGTACAAATGCGAACCAAATGACCCTAGCGGGTCCATTTCTATACTCGGGTCTAAGTATCATTTGGGCTGAGCCTTCTTGTTACCCAACGTAACAACCCGGTGCTTATTTATGCCACGTTATAATGTAGGTCTATCTATAGCCCTATTGTAGTAAGTCACTGGTTGGCTCTTGCACACAGAAACGTAGCTGTTTTTACAGTAGATTCACGGAAGAAGCCGAGACATTTCACTTCAAAGATGTTGAAATTAAATACACAAAGACACCATGTTAAGTACTTCTGAAAATGTCTAATGTACCGGTAAGTTGGTCGACAGGGAAGATGCACACCTAATCGATTCGGGTACATGATATCCGAAAAAAGTACATTGTTTTATGGATGAACTTATGAATGTTGAATACACTGTTTTGGAGGTTGATTCACAAGATAGAAAAAATGTAAAAAAAAATAATTTCTGATGAATTTAATAAAAAAAGGACTGATAGAAATGGACTGTTTTATTAGACACCTGCTGCTTCACTGTTTACAAAGCTTTAAAATGTTTCTCAGGAAACTTGTAATCTTTGTGCAATAAACTTTGTAACATTGTTTTCTTTTGGCATGAGTGCATCTATGCTAGACCTAATGAGATTGTGTGGTGGGAGCCAGTCCTTTATTTATACAATAGAGGCACCTTTTGCCAAAAATCAAAACAGATATATAGCTATATATTTTTTTGCATTTCCCCCCGTCTATGTTGCATCTACATCTACAGCTGCAGCTGTTTCCCGGCAGACAGACAGTTGCTTTGTACTGTAGACGGTCCAGGGAAGGCAGTGCTAATGACTGAGGGGGAGGGGGGTTGTGTGGGGGTGAAGAAGCGTTTTAGCCAATTGTATCTCCAGCAGATACATAATGAGTGGAGGTGGTGAGGTGGTGTTAGAAGTTGCCTTTTACCTTTAAAAGTAGGTTTCTAGTCATATGTATTCTGAAGGAAAATTGTATTTGAGTCGCCAGTGCTGTGTGCTCTTAAGTCCCGGGAATAATTTGAGCAAAGTATTGGGTTAATATAAGCTAGAATATGTCAATGGCAAGCATGCTAGGAACATCTTTGAATGCAGATTGCGGCCCCTAGGTGTGTCAGGTAAGTTTCAATAAATCACTCATGATAAGTCCAGCAGCTCCATTAATTTATAATGTCAGGCGTGTGATTTGACTCGATCAAACTTGTCCTGTGCCGTTTTCTACCCTCTCCATCTCGACGAGTCAAGATTTTCATGTGCAATCACATGAATCCAATTTAGGAGTCCTAAAATTCTTGCACAGTACAGACAAACCACGGCTTGGTCCACCAGACTGACCCCACAGTTGATCACTACAGGCAGGTGTATTCAGCCAGGCTGGTCAGAGTCACCGCCTGGCGTCGTATTCCTACAGATCTGTGTGGTTCTGCAGGCGGTGGTGGTGGTGGAGGAGGAGTATGCACGCTGTTGGATGCGTTGGACCATCCTGCGTCCGTAAAAGTCCCGGTAGTCCGGCGGGAGGTCGTCCAGAGCGCCCAGGGCCCTCTCCACGGCCTGCAGGGCCCGGGCGGCCGCCAGCGGGTCTTTGTTGCCGTAGGGATCCTTCTTGTCGTAGCTCTCCGCCGCTAGGTGGCGCCAGAACACGTTGACGCCCACGCCGAACTCCAGCGCCAGGGTATTGTGGAACCACAGGGCTGGAAAATAGATGGTCCTGAATTAATACATGATGTGCATTCATAATATTAACTGGCACTCACAGTTTGGAAACCTTACTGTGGAAATTATACTCTCCATCTTAATGTATCTTATATGATTTTAATCATTGATTAGTCACCTTTATAACAAGTATGTAGAGATCGGACATTCCTGGAAATAGCGACACTGCTAAACGTGTGGGTTGCACCCCCCAAAAAATGTGCCAACATGAAATGTTGTTCTGTTGCCATCCATTGCTGTTTTGAATTTCAAGTGCTGGCAGGTGTGTGATAGTCACAGGCATGTGCCACTCAATACTGTACCGTACGCATGGGTCCTGTCACTTTCTTGACTTTGTTTATGCTGTTTATGATTCGAGGACGCAACCCACACGTTTAGCAATGTTCGCTCATTCCAGGAACGTATGATCTCTACACGCCATGCCTTGTTGTAAAAGGTGGAAAGATTGGGCCTTGAAATGAAAACGGTTGAAAATCACTGCTAGAGCTGTAAAACTCTTCTCTTATGAGGGTCCCTGGCATGTCCTTTTAATTCCACATTAGTGCATCGGCACGTGAATCTGAATGCCACTGTGTCTAGTGGCACAATCAAATGATCAATATTTGCAAAACGTACCAATAGGAAAAGCATGCTAAGACACGTGCAGAGAATAAGGAGACATTATTACCGGGGATGTAAAGCAGGTCTCCAGCCTCCAGAACACACTCGTATCTCTGGGCCTTCACAAACTCAGGGAAGCGTTCCAGGTCTGGGGAGTCGATCTCCAGCACTTCAGATTTATCACCTATTAGTTAAATAAAAAAATAATAATAATAACCGCAAAGAAAAAGCTGCATTACAGCACATGAAACAGTATAGCATTTGCTATACTCTGGCTTTTGATCCAATTTGACACAAATTTGACACTAAGGGCCAGATTGGCATGCAGGTTAAATCTACAGAAATCACATGGCATTCCCCAAATGTTAACTGAAGCTTCCAGACTATCATTGAGCAGAGGATTTGATCATTGAGGAGTAATCAGTTCCAACAGAAGAGGGCACTGTTGTTCAACAAGCTACTACTTTAAATGGTACACTGTAAATTGTATTTGTCCAGACAGATAAATATTATATGACTGCTTTTATAGGGGGAACCCCTGGATTTAGCGCAACATCAAATTAATAGAAACAGCCTATCAGTCATCAATGATGATAGGGTCCATGATCATAAATAAGCCATTGTCTATCTCAGTTACAAAGAAAACATAAACAAGCCTTTGCATACACCTGCAAGGTCGTCAAAGCTATGGCAAGTGCTGCAGGCTAATGTGGACTGTGAGGAGGTGATGCCCTCAAAAGTCTAATATCTTCACCCTAGGGAAGATATTAGGAAGGATATTTTACATTCTTCAACAACATCTGTCTATTATGTAGACCACTCACCTGACAGGTAGAGGTGCAATGCATCCTGGGGGCTGTACAGAACCACACGTTTCCTCCCTGTCACCTGAGCCAGCAGGTTGTCCATCACCTGAGACCCATGAAAGAAAAGAGAAACTTCGTACAATCACTAAACTAGAAATAAACAGTTACGCATAATAATATAGTTGCTATTTTTGTTTTTGCATACTGTAAATCAGGTTTTCAACCAGTGGTCCTTGAGAGGGTTCCAGGTGGTCCCCAGCTAAGTTGGTTAACCAGATGTAACTCTTGAGAACGTAAAAATGAAACCAAATGGACCCGCAAGGGTCCATTTGGTTTCATTTTTACACTCTCAAGAGTTAAAATATGTATCATCTTAATTAGCCCAGGTCTACACTAGAAGATTAATGGTCATTTATAGGACTTCCTGTTTCCCAAATCCAGCCTGGCTATTGTGTACAAAAGCAAAAGAAATCTTTAGTTTTGGGGTCTGTGGGCCTAAAATGTCCCCAAATGGTGGTCCGTGGTGGTGAAATACTGAATAATTAGTGGGCCCTGGGATCAAAAAAGTTGAAACTCCCTGCTGTAAATCATTGCTATTGAACAATCTCAATTATTGAAACAATAAGGGTATTAATAAAAGGGTAGTAATAATAAAAGGGTAGTGATAGAAAAAACGCTTCAGAGTATTTTCAACAAAAACGTATTCAAACCCATATGAAGTGTTCCAACAGCACTCACGTCGTAGTGGGTCCACAGCTGCAGACCACAGGAACTGATACGGAAAACGCTGGAGAAAAAACGGTCGGGCGCAAAGAACTCTGGGATGCGAAAGTCCTGGGCGAGGTCGGGAAACTGTTTAGACAGATCAGCAGGTTCCTGGGCGGAAGATACCAGAACAAACCACATGGATGAGATAATACTGCCAGTTGTACCTGATATAACTGGTAAAGCATGTTAAATAACGGATGCATTTTGCTGGATACCTTCCGCGCATCCTCCCCCAGCGACCGAAGATAGTAGCTCTCATCCTTACAACGAAAAAGGGACAGCACCAGAGAACACTTCAAAGTTTATCTCCAGCAGTCCCACAGACACACTGGTGGACTGTATTGCATTCGTGCCAGGGTCTGATACTTTGGTCCATATGTCTCCCAGGCCGTTTTCCTTTTAGAGCCATCTAAAGTTTTTTTTTTTTTCTTTCCTTTTTTGGCTAAAATCGTTTTTAGTAGTAAGATCAAAGTTTCTACTTTTTTAATACGATTAAAAAAGATTTTAGCCAGAAAACGAAAAAAAAAAAAAAAAAAAAAAAAATATATATATATATATATATATATATATATATATATATATATATATATATATATATATATATATATATATATATATATATATATATATATATATATATATATACTTTAGATGGCTCTAAAAGGAAAACAGCCTGGGTGGGAGACATGAGGAACAAAGTACCAGACCCTGACACATTAAATGTGTCAGGGTCTGGTATAAGAAAATGTACTAAATTTTAGTACATTTTCTTATGTATTTGTGGCTTTTAAAATGGAATATAAAATACAGAACAGCTGCTCTCGAGTGAATATTATGAAACTCTTACCTCAGACAAGAAGAAATCGTTGTGTTTTTTCTCAGACGCTCTTTTCACAAACTCATTAAAAGGCAGTGTCCTGTGAACACAGCATGATAAGATGACAGATTAATATTTCCACCCTGTGTGTGTGTGTGTGTGTGTGTGTGTGTGTGTGTGTGTGTGTGTGTGTGTGTGTGTGTGTGTGTGTGTGTGTGTGTGTGTATTAGTGGTGGATATTGCTTGAAATCTCACGATAGACATACACAACACAGGGACCATGATAGAATATCGATAATATCGATCAATCAAAGTACTCTCACACTCACATTTATCTTTGAATTAAAATGATAAATGTCTAAACATCCTAACAATTGGTCTGCATTGCAATTTGCAAGGGGGAGTTTGATAACTTTAAACAGAGGTAAGTTTGTCAACACCCAGATCATTCATGACGTTTATTACCATATCAATAACAGCAGCTTCTTGATTGATGATTACTGTAATTGAATTGAAATTGTGTGTGTGTGTGTGTGTGTGTGTGTGTGTGTGTGTGTGTGTGTGTGTGTGTGTGTGTGTGTGTGTGCCGCTGTCAGCTCACCTGTACACAAAGTTTTTGTGCAGGAAGTCCATCTGTGGTCCAGCAGACACATGGACCTTCACCTCCCTGCAGCCTCCCTTCTGCCCCAGATACTCCACTGTCCATGTGTCCACACAGGACCCCAGGGGGACCCCTCTGAGCACAGCTGGACGCCGCTGAAACAACCATGGATATGGATTATTCATAACAGTGGTCCTTGACAGGGTTCCTTGTGGTCCCCCCAGCTATATGATTTGAGAGTAGGTAAGGGTAGGCCTGCTAATACAGCATGGCATTTGGACAAAATGTATTTGAACTAATACAAAAAAATAATGTTTAATGTTGTGTCTGGGAGGCTAAACGTCATCAAATGGTTGCCTGTGGCTCAAATACCAAATACATAATAATAGTGCTTTATATAAATGTTTTTACATTTCTTTTCATAAGGTTACATGATTATATTTTTATATTGTGCTTTATTGATATATTTACCGTAAGTGTGCTTTATTGATACTGCCACCATTCAACTGCTGTAGGGGGTCCTAGCCACAACATGCATATAAGTTTTTATTACAACATTCAATAGTATACAATAGCTCGTACGATTCCGCGAACGTGATTGGGCGCTCTCCGAGCAGCACCTCATGAATATTAATGAACCTTCCGGGATGCGCCTACGATTTGCACCATAGCGTCCAGCTATAACTAGCACCCTCATTTGAAAATGTATGCCAGGACCCCCATTTTAAAATATACAGTATGCCAAAGTAACCAAATGGAATCTACACTCTCTGAGTTACTGACCCACAAGAGTCCATTTGGTTCCATTGATTGGGAATTTCCAGTACATCACAATAGCAAGGACAGGTTTACCTGTGGATATATTTCACGAAGAAAAACATCCCGATCCACATCAGTGAAGATCTGCACTGCAATCTTTTCCTGGGATTCCATTTATTCTACAACATGGTGCTGTTGTGGCAGCGGCGGTACAGTTTGTACTGCAGCAGTCTATATACTTTGATCAGACGTTGGCGACTGATGTAAAACCACACAATATTAACTCCTAATCGCCATGATCACAGTTTAATTCCACTAGGAAGATCTGAACAACAGAATGTGACACAGTCAGGCGTCACATTGTTTACCTTCCCCGTGGCGCAGAATCTGAAGAAATATTGTACAGATAAAACAAATTGTTTCTTGTCGGAAGATATAAGTAGATGGACAGGAATCAGGGTTGCCAGGTTTGCTTGTTTCCCGCCAAGTTGGCTTGTTGCTGACCCATACCCAATTTATGTGCTCAATGAGTCTTTCTTTTTTTTGCTTTATTTCTTTCTCTTTTTGAAAACCCTGATTTGTCAGATAGGCTAAAATGTAACAGGAAATCTCGGCCCAAATAATACTCGGCCCTGAGTATCTAGACCAGTGGTGTCAAAGTAATTTTGGGTGGGGGCCGCATTGGACTTAATGTGACTTCATGGGGGCCGGAGCGCCGCGGTGCAACCAGTCGCAGACCGCAAGCATGCACGGCACACGCATGTTTACATACACAGCCGTTACTTCTATACAGTATATCTCACAAGTCATATTTATTATTAAGAATAGCTATTAATATATATTAATGACTTTTCATTATTGGTTTTATACTTGTAGCCTAGATTAAGACATTTGCTATGAAAGATGCTATTTTTATTTACAGAGCATCAATAAACCATATGAAAATAGCATTTAAATTTCAAATACTAAATTTAAGTAAGTATGTATAGTTAACTAAGTATAGTTCTCGGTTATATACCCTTGTACTGCTGAAGTATAGTTCTCGGTTATACACCCTTGTACTGCTGAAGTATAGTTCTCGGTTATACACCCTTGTACTGCTGAAGTATAGTTCTCTCGGTTACACACCCTTGTACTGCTGAAGTATAGTTCTCGGTTATATACCCTTGTACTGCTGAAGTATAGTTCTCTCGGTTACATACCCTTGTACTGCTGAAGTATAGTTCTCTCGGTTACACACCCTTGTACTGCTGAAGTATAGTTCTCTCGGTTACACACCCTTGTACTGCTGAAGTATAGTTCTCGGTTACACACCCTAGTACTGCTGAAGTATAGTTCTCTCGGTTACACACCCTTGTACTGCTGAAGTATAGTTCTCACTTTGCAGCACCAGCAGCCTAGACTGGTAAAAGGACTCCCCCTGCTGGACAACATGCATTACATGCCGTTCAGAAGAGAGCTCAAAAGCATTTCTTTAAACGACCATAACTTTTGATAGGAACGTGCTAGAGACTTACTTTTTTTTTTAATAGACTCAGACATTTTTGCTCTACAAGCCTGGGGCCGGATTAAATCATCTCGCGGGCCGGATCTGGCCCGCGGGCCTTGACTTTGACACATGTGATCTAGACAGAGTCACTTCATGGGATCAGTCCAATGGCTGCTCTATCATCAAGCTGTGTTTCACCATATTAATGATTTTTCTTTTTTGATTTGGTGTCCCCTGACTGCCCTCAATGTCGCAACTTTTCGGCTTGTCCGAGTATTATTTGGGCCCAGCACATTCTGATAAAATCCCTATTGGGCTTGTTTTGGCCTCGTTTTGTAGGAGGGCTGGCTTCTTTCTCTCACAAGACTTGGCAACACCGACCGGAAGAAGATTGGTCCCAGTGAATCCAAGATGGCGCTGCCCATGGCGACGCTGAGAGGTTGTTGCCTGCAGTGCAGCAGATGGAGCGTTTCTCGGCTGTTTCACGGTAACAAAGCGGCTCACCGCGTGGCTGTGACCGGCGGCAGGTCCACGCAGCCACCGCCGGTGCTGCTGTCCTCCTCCTCGGCCCGACACTACGGATCGGACCCTCCTGGACGACCACCACCACCACCACACGTCAAACAGAAGGTGGTGGTGGTCGGCATCCCCAACCCGTTCATCTGGTTCAGGACGCGCTTCTATTACTTCCTCATCAGGACCTACTTCGATAAAGACTTCAATATCGAGGAGTTCACCGAGGGAGCCAAACAGGCGAGTTGTAGAGACTGACACTGTACATATAATATATGTACACTTTGTACATATATACAGGGGCGGATTGGCCATCTGGAATGGAGTACAGGGAGTTTTCCTGGTGGCCTGCGCCACCTAGTGGCCTGGACAAGATCCAAAATGCACCAGTGGCACTTCCAAAATGCACTTGACTAGAATGTGCTAGATGCTCGCACATTCTCTAGTTGTGTAGACTAAGTTGGGCTAATTCACATGA
The DNA here is from genome assembly GCA_039105355.1 of Benthosema pterotum. Classification (NCBI taxonomy): domain Eukaryota; kingdom Metazoa; phylum Chordata; class Actinopteri; order Myctophiformes; family Myctophidae; genus Benthosema; species Benthosema pterotum. The sequence continues at coordinate 3,698,659 of CM076978.1, forward strand.
TGAATATTTTAACTCTTGAGGGTGTAAAAATGAAACCAAATGGACCCGCCAGGGTCCATTTGGTTTCATTTTTACGCTCTCAAGGAGTTACATCTGGTTAACCAGCTGCCCCCACCAGGGTGGCCTGGAACATACAGATCAAAATGATCATTAATCTTCTACATTCTCTAGTAGACTAAGTTGGGCTAATTCACATGATGAATATTTTAACTCTTGAGGGTGTAAAAATGAAACCAAATGGACCCGCAAGGGTCCATTTGGTTTCATTTTTACACTCTCAAGGAGTTACATCTGGTTAACCAGCTGCCCCCCCCAGGGTGGCCTGGCAAAGGCAAAATTGTCCCGGTGGGAAAATATGTGCCAATCCGCCCCTGTTTTCAACATTCTAAAGATGTCATTAGTATACCTTAGAGGTGTTGGGTGGACATGATAAAAAAAAGATTGTTCCCAAGAAATGGAGGTCTGAAGAAAACCACTAACATTGGTGAAATACATCTTGATGACATCAAGTTGTGTTTCACCATGTTAATGAGTATTCTTTGAGAGCCCTTTTTTTCTGAGAGTGTGCAAATGGAACCAAATGGACCCGCTAGGGTCCATTTGGTTCACATTTGTACGCTCTCAGAAAAAAATATTGAAGATGGGTGAAATTCCCCTTTAAGAGGTTGAGACACGCTTGAATGTACAGACCAGAAGACAGATGGCCAACCACAGTTATAGGCTGTCTCCAAGGTGATGATCAGTAGATGTTCATATTAAAGTATTATATTGCCACAACACAAATACAACTATGACTTATCATGGCATGTCAATCTCCTGTCCTTCTTTTTTTTCAGTCTCTGAGACAACAGTTCTAGCAGCCAAAGCGGCAAAATGAGTTGCAAAAATGAATTTCATGTTGAATCATCGTCAATTCATGCAAGCTTTACACAACATTTTCATAACTGTTCTGTTCCCATAACGTTGTGATGTTGCAGGCCTTCTCCCATGTCTCCAGACTGCTGTCACAGTGTCAGTTTGAAGCTTTGGAGGGTCTCGTGACTAAAGATGTGAGTAGTGAAACGCATCACAATCTGAAGTGCTATACTCAGTGATGGGCAGTAGCTTGTTACAAGTAGCTAAGCTACATAGCTTAACTACATTTTCCCGTAACTTAGTAGTGTAGCTTACTACATTTGTTCTGGGAATAGCTTGTAGTGAAGCTACACTACATGTTTCAAGTAGCTTGTAGTGAAGCTACACTACTTTTGAGTAAAAAGGAAAGTAGCTTACTACATTTTCCCACACACATTTTCAAAATCCACCCATTTTTAATGGGTAGAAAACCTCTAAAATACATCCCAAAACTTAAACATGCCACCTATATTATTATTATGATGATTTTTATTTATATTATTTTATTATTATGATTATTATTTAGAAGCTTGTACATTAAGTTAAGATATATATTTATATTATGTAGTGTTGATGTAGCAAGCTACGTCAAGCTACTTTTGTCGTGTAGCTTGTAGTGTGGCTTGCTACAATTTTCTGGGGATAGCTTGTAGTGTAGCTTAGCTACATTTTATCGAGAGTAGCAAGTAGCGTAGCTTACTACATTTTCCCTGTAACTTGCCCATCACTGGCTATATTAAATGACAGTGTTCAATATTTGAATTGTTCCATACCATTATACTGTATAACAGGACTAGGAAAGTAAAGAAAAATAAATCTAAACTATCATTGTAGGGTTGTACACGCTCATCCATCTTTATCTTTAGCTGCATTTATGTTTAGAGTTGATGTACAGTATTATCATTTTTTACATTTTCAATCTACAAGAGTATAAAAACAGTAGAACATAAACCACTTATCTGTTGCAAAAGCTCTAGTGAGGTGCTGGTGTTATAAAATTACAGTGAAAAAATGAAAATAGGCTCCGCACACTCAAATCTGTGCACAATGAAATTTATTGGCAAGCTTTCAGTCTACTGGCCTTAAGTCATTTAGAGCCACATTAACCTGCTCTGCCCTTTTTACCCTTTTTTTGCTCAACCTTGAAATCACCTAATTTCTTTGTCTTATTTTATCTTGCAGCTGATTGGGAAACTGGAGGAGAAATGCAACCTTCTCCCGTCCAGTCACCAGCAGGCTCTGTCTGCAGAGCCCCAAGAGATCATGTACTCCACTCCTGGAGACGTGGGCATCTACTATGACGATAACGGTAACCACGATGCTAAAAAAGAGAAGGGGCTCGCAACTCACTTCAAAGTACTCCAGGCTTTATTTAGGGACAAGGGTTAAGAGCAGCGACGTTTCAACCTGTTCAGGTCTTCATCAGGCACCACAATGACATGATTTCCCCTGAAAAAATACAACTGACACGATTCAAAGATGTGGACCCGGTACTCCTGGCCTACAATTCCCATAATGCTCTGCTCCCCTGTCCTCGTGGATAAGGGGGCTGTGACAACACGTAGTCCAGGAACATCAGTGTCCATGACATCAGAGCGACTGGTCTCACTGCTAAAATCTGAAATATCTAAAACCACACACAATTATATATACTGTATGTGTGAGTTTAAGGTTTAAGTCGATAATAAACCGCTATATCAGTGACAACAAGTTGGAATCGTTCTCCTAAAGCACAATGTTGGTGTCTCTTTTCCAGGGAGGAAGTTCGTCAGCATCCTGATGCGTTTCTGGTACCTGACCAGCGCGCGTCTCCCCGACCACGACTCGGAGGGAAGTCGCATCTTCCAGGTGTCCATCGGCGAGGAAGAGGGAATGACGGAGACTAAGAGAGTGCTAACGGCCATTTATGAGTGAGTGTTCAGAGTGTTAACTGATTATCACTATACAAACTTCACCACAAAATGTTCAGAAGCTTAAAGATAGGCTCACTGGTTTTCTTTGGTTGAAGCAAGTGCTAAAACGGTCTATATTGTGACAGTACTCATTGCTATAGGCCGGTAACGGGAGTGTCCATGTTTCAAATTTTACAAATGTCTTCTAAATCCTGATCGTTTTCAAGGTTCAAGGTTCAAGGTTTTTTATTTGTCACTCCAGTGTATGTCAGGACATATACAGGGATGAAATAGCGTTTCCATTCTCCACAGTGCAATAGACAAGACAGTGCAATAGACAATAGTCAAGACAATAGACAGTGCAATAGACAATAGTCAAGACAATAGACAGTGCAATAAGACAAGGTCGAGACAATAGACGAGACAAACAGTAGTGCAGCAGACCAGTAAGGTGCGAACAGTGCCCCTAACTGAGGTGAGGGTGCTTGGCTAACCAGGTGTGATAAAGTGGCAGTAGTGTGAAGCTAACAGACAGTTAGACAGGACATATACAACTACTAAAAACTACTACTAGAAACTACAGTATACTACAGCTAAAAATCTAGAGCTATACAAGACTACAGTTTTCTACGTCAGTGGTCCTCAATATTTCACGTCAAGGCCCCCAAAATCATCTGTACTACACATCTGAAAATAAATGTGTGGTTCAGGGAAAAAAAAAAAAAAAAAAAAGAAAAGAAAAAAAAAAACAGACCCCCCCACCCTGCCATTATGTTTTCAAATGGGAGTCCACAGTCTAATTAGTGATCTTGACATGAAAGGGTTTGGAATCCACTGATATATTAGTATGTAATCTCTACAATAACAATTATTGTGCTTTCTCTTCATTTGTCTGGCAGATTCCAAAGGGAGTTTACTAAAGGAGTGCTACCAGACTGGACCATTACAAGGATAGAACACTCCAAACTGTTGGACTGACGGAGCTTAGACAGAGCTAAGGAAATGTGTAGTATAAAATATTGTGCTTCAAGGCACAGCACAGTGTCTTTTTTTTTTCTTTTCGCCTGGCAGGATCATCTCCTCAGCAACCTCCAGATTGCTCCCGCTGATGATATTCAGGCCGCTGCCTTTTTGCCAGCAAAGTTCCAAGTGGTAACTTCCTCACTGACAGCCCATTCGTCATAAACAGAAAAGTTGTGTCTGATCAGCTAATTCTACTGAAAATCAAGCGATTATTCCCAGTATGTTGCTTGTCATGCCGAATGTCGATCTTGTCACATGCTGCGAGCCGGTTGAGTTGATAAGCCTCGGACCAGCTGAAATGTTGAGAGGACATTGAGAGGTCAGAAAACTGAGCTCTCGGGAGAGCTGTTGCAGTCTGAAAGAGAGACAAAAGAGGGACATTTCCAAAATGTTCTGAGAGTGTACAAATGTGAACCATTTGTTCCACTCTCATTTGTGACACAGGGCTGCCAGTTGTTTCACAGACTACAGGCAGTTGGTCGAGGAGATTGGCTTGATAAGCAACCTCCTGGGAATAATCGCTTGATAACGGTCGAAGCGGCTGCACCAACATTGCATCGGGACACTTGAATTGTCCTCTTTCAGACTGTAATATTTTTGTTTTCACGAAATTCCACCATAAACACATTATGAGCTACTTTATTAACTCACTGCAGCGAAAAGTCCTCATCAATGTCTTCATTGTGTACTACTAGTGTGTCATATCCACAGAAGTATTGTTAATTTCCAAAGCGATCAAATTATTTTGTGCAATTAAGTGATCAGCTAGATAATGATGTAAATATTCATTCAGATCATTCATTCATTCATTCATTCATTCATTCATTCATTCATTCATTCATTCATTCATTCATTCATTCATTGATGTAAAAAAAAGGTGAGTATGTGAATACCAATGATATTTCAGGACATTGTTTATTATTATTGCATAAAATTGTTTTGGTCATTTTGGCGTTTAAACTTTAGCATTCCCGCTTCATCTAGAGCAGTGGTCCGGGGACCACCAGTGGTCTTGAGAAGGTTCCAGGTGGTCCCCGGTTAAATGATGGAAAGTTTGTGAACCAGATTTAACTCTTTGAGAGCATAACATTGAAACCAAATGGACCCTTGCAGGTCCATTGGGTTTAGTGTGTACACAACTAGAAAATGTAGAATTTGATCTATGTTTGCCTGTTTTTTTCCCAAAATCCAGCCTGGAATTGTGGACAAAAAACCTTTAGCTTTGAGTATGTGGGGCTAACATTTCATCAAATGGTGGTCCGTGGCTCAAATGCTGAATGAATAGTGGTCCCTGGTATCAAAATGGTTGAAAGCCACTGATCTAGTGTAAACTCTAAACTACTTTCAAGGGACTTTTAATCCAGTGAAATATACAATACACCTGCCTCACTTTGGAAGTTTAAATTAATTTATGCTCACATATCATGTAGCATATGTATTCCTGTACGTAGTTCTATTTTGTGTGTGGTTGCTGAAGCACCGTTTCTGGTGATATACAGTATGTTGTGGGATGATTACAGTACTTGTTTTTTTCTGGACAAAGCTCTGCTGCCAATGCACAGCATGACACCTGATTTCTGTACTTGTTTGTGAGCCACTGTTCACACACCAACAGACACCAGATCTGGGACTGTGAGCTCTCCATGAGTCACAAGTGGGAGTCATCTGTGATGGACTGAAAAATTTCCATGAGACGGGCAATATTCATGGTCCCATCTACCATTTTCCTAGCTAAACAACAACTAGGGGGATGAAATCAATTGTCAGATGTGGAAAAAGATCCTATACACGTTAAATTAGTCTCTTCAAATGGTCTTTCTTGGTTGAATGTTACTTGAGTTGGTGACTAAGAAGTGCCGCCCTTGAGGATTTATTTAACGTCCACTTTGAATTTCATTGGATGTTCATCTGCAGTGCAAAAGACCTCTATAAAGTGTGTTTTTTTTAGATGTGTTTTTTCGCTTTGTGCCTTTTATTAGTAGTTACAGTGAGGACAGATGCAAACAAGAGTCGGAGGCCTGATTTACACTGGCAGCCTGAATCGGATCCGAGACACATTGAACTTGGGCTCTGATTTGTGTCATGTGTGACCTCTGCTAGATCTATCAGATTTCTATCTTGAAGTGACCGATCTCAGTTAGGCTAGATAAGGCTGCCTGTGTAAATCTTGTCTTGTTGAGACTTAATATTCACTATATTTTCAGACCTCAGCGATCATTCCTGACCTAAATCTACTTCAAGGCACTATCTACACTATACTACTGTACGTATTGTGGTGACATACAATATATGTTGGTGTTCTAGTGTTGTATTCTCCTCTCCTCCGACTACCATCCCTTGGAGAATTGTGATTGGCTGAATTAGTTGAGTATATTATCTCCTGGAGCTGTCTCCTCCTTTCCCCCCTCTTCATCCTCTCCGCTTGTTCTGCTTGCGCAAAAGTAGGCCATGGCAATGCGCAAGATGGCACTCTTAGTGCAGGATCTTTTTTTTAGTGTAGGAAACATAAAAAAAGAGCCATAACAATTCGTCAATTACCCAGAAATGGTTCCCAAATGATGGACGCAGTGGAAACTAGTGCTGTCTAAAGAGTTCACTCAATCAAAGGTGATCATGCCATGGGGGGCAGCATGTAGGTGGAGAGTGGGCAGGCAGTTAGGGTAACCAGATGTCCCCCTGCATGGGGCAGTCCTTCATTTCCAAGACTTTTTGGTGTCCCTCAATTTGAGACCCTGTTCCACATTGTGACTGACAGGCATCAGCGTTCAATCGCTTTCTCTCGTCTTTTTTTTTATAACTCCTATAGATGTGTATTTAATAATAGTAATTACTGGAGCCATGCATTTATTTATTTCACGCCTGAAGCTGGCACACTGTGCCAGTATTCAGCTTCTGAAGTGCCAATGTTGCCACCCGTGCCAAAGGTTGCCTACCCCTGCTTCTTCTTGCCTTTTTAGGTAAGGAAAATATAAATTTTACCGGCACGCTTGTCACTGGTGCAGAGAGAGAGAGACTGAGAGCGCACATAGAATCACCTTCTTCATAAATATGTCATAATCCTAAATCCAATCTGAATCCGGTGTGCAAAGTCAAATAGGCGCATTAGTAGAAAATTGCCTACATTTCCCCTGTTATGCCACAAAAAAAACAATGTCCCCAGCAGGGGACAGCACGTTCCAAGGACCCAAATGGAGTTTCGCGTTGCCCCCTGGGTTTAGTGACTTACACATTAGATAGAGCATTAAGCTCTGACACAGTGTCCCCAGCATTAATGGCACATAAATAAATACTTGACATTTATATTCTACCTCCTACCTACTATGACCCAAGATGCCCATAATCGACCTCGGTCTTGCTCAGGGCCACTTCGACTCTTAACTCTGGGGGAGCCCGGGTTCAAACCGGCAACCTTGCAGTAACCATCTAGTGACTCCACCCCTGATCCACCACTGTCCAAAAACATGGGAAGACTGAACTTGAGAAACAGGGCAGAGTTCTTAAAGACTCACACATTGTATTGCCTAGCCAGACTTGAACCCACAACCTTTTGTTCTGAGGTCTGGTACTCTACTGACTGAGTTTAATATATTAAAGTGTAGCCTATTATTTCGATTCTATATGCTACATTCTTGAGACACAAACATGTAACAACTGCTACAGCTATTTGAACCATTATTTCCCAATTTATATTTTATTTTTTATTATTACATTGTATCATGTTATTTTATAGTCTTGTTCTGTATTTCTACCTGAAGAAAAAAGAACTCCATCACAAAATGTGTTGCTTTGCAACAGAACAACATAGATCATGTAAAATTGTTCACTTGCCTCGTTACACTAGTAGAGCAGTCTAAATATAGCTGGGACATGGTAGGCTAGTAGAAGTTATTTTTAACACATTAAACGGCATACACCCAATTAGGCAATTTCCACCGACCCTCAATTGCAATTGGTCAAAAAGACTGTCATTCAGTGACGCATGATGCATATAGGACCAGAGACCAGAGCTGTGCAGTCCCGCCCCTTTCATAACGTCACCCGTGTTCCAGAAACGAAATCCTCATTCATTTTCCTCACAGACTTTTCGAAAATGGTTAATATAAACACGATTACGCCACGGACAAAGCCAACTCGGGTCCTGACAAATCATGACAACACACACAATATTATCATGCCAATATCTAATTAGTAAGAAGTAAAAAACGGCAGGATATACCACTTTTTGTTTCGTTTTTCTTCTTAGAAAATATCTGATTGTCCCAAAACATTGTGTGTGTGTGTTATCATGATTCGTCACGACCCGAGTTAGCTTTGTCCGCGGCGTAATCGTCTTTATATGAATCATTTTCGAAAAATCTATGAGGAAAAAAAAATGAATGGGGAATCCATTTCTGGAACACGGGTGACGTCACGAGGGGGGCGGGACTGCTCAGCACTATATACAGTTCTTCTGACAACTCCGTTCACTTCATGGGGTCAGTCCAATGGCCGCACTTCTACATAGACTAGACTTCTATCAAGAATAGGGACAACAAATGGGCTGGCATGATGAACAGCCAGTTTCTGACCCCCTCAATGTCACAACTCTTCTACTAGACGGCTTCGGGTTGGGTTGCCCCTGTCAACCCAAACTCTCCAATCACAGCGCGCGACCGTGCCCTCGGCCTATGGGACATCAGAGCCATCTAGTGTCAGAGTTGCGACATTGCGGGGTCAGAAACTGGAAATGCATTGTTTTTAATGAGCGTGGGGCAAATACGAGCAATTTTGTGGCATGCGTGCAACATGACAAGACGCTGTAGCCTCGTGCCTGGGTCCACTCTGCATTTTTGCCTACTTCAGATCCAGGACTTGTCCCTATGTGTTGTCCCCAATTCTCAATATAAGTCTATGTACACGAGCCGCCATTGGACTGTCCCCATGAAGTGAACGGAGTTGGCGTAACTCTCATATGGCTCTGTGGGACACAAGCAGAGCGCGTACCTTCCTTTTCCCTTCCTGGCTGACTCAGAAGCAGTGTTGCCAACTTGGCGCATTTGTCGCTATATTTAGCGCTTTTCCAGCCCCCCTAGCGGCCAAAATTAGTGAAAAACTCCTGGCGGAAAATCTAGTGCTTTTTGGCTGGTGAGTTGGGGCGAAATTGATTGACAGGCACCAGAGATAAAACCCTCATTTTTCACCATTTCTCCTCCTATGACAGTGGTTTTCAACCAGTGGTCCCCAGGCTAAATGATGGATAGTTGGTTAACCAGATGTAACTCTTTGAGAGCGTAAAAATGAAACCAAATGGACCCTTGCGGGTCCATTTGGTTTCATTTTTACACTCTCAAGAGTTAAAATATTCATCATGTGAATTAGCCCAAGTCTACACAACTAGAGAATGTAGAAGATTAATGGTCATTTAATGGTCATATTCCCTTCCAGGCAAGTATCTAGCGCATTCTAGTGCATTTTGGAAGTGCCACTAGTGCATTTTGGATTTTGGCAGTTGGCAACACTGCTGGGGAGGAGGAGGAGTGGAGGAGAGCAGGAGCAGACAAGTGGGTCTGGCTGGTGGTTGAAGGAAGGAAGGAAGGGCTCGGATGAAAACATGGACGTGTGTTTGTAAATAAGAGACAGACACGGCCGCCAGCCGAAGATGAGGCTCTTCCCCGGGGTGCTGTTCGCTGTGTTCGCCGCTCTGCTGGCCGTGGGTCTGTGGGAGCTGATGAGGGGCTTCGAGGAGAACGCGTGCAGCATGACCTACATGTTTGAATACCCAGAGTACCGGGTGAGAAGAAGTGGCTTTTAATGGTGCTTATTATTACTAAAGGTGTGTTTTTAATGCGTTATTAAAGGGGAAAGTCCACCTGTTTTCTACATTCTAATATGTCATTAGTATACCTGAGAGGTGTTGGGTGGACATGATCAAAACGTTTCCCCCCTTCTCTGTTTCCTAGAAATGAAGGAGGTCTGAAGAAAATCATTACCATGGTGAAACACATATTGTTGACATCATCAGGGGCGGATCTAGGCATGGGCATGGGGGGGGCAATGCCCCCTTAAATGTCCAGACTGCCCCACCAAACATGATGGCATGCAAAACAACCCAAGATATTTCAAATTAAAGTGCTTATATTTAAAGTGATTCTAAGCACTACTACTGCCAACTAACAGTTGTGGCACCACTAAACCAACAGCATTTCATCATTGAAAACAGAAAACAGACCTTTAGCTTTATGCATGCTGCGTGTCTGTTCCAACTTCAAAAACAACTGATGTTATTGATGCTTTACTTGCCTAATAAAAGTCCTGTAACTGAAAATGGTATGGGGGCGGCTTCATCTTCATCATGAAGTCGCACCCATACCATTTTCGCCTGCCCCCCCCCCCCCCATTGTGTAATGTTATAGCCACCCCTGGACATCATCAAGATGTATTTCCACCACGTTAATGGATTTCTTTAGACGCTTCCTTTTTCTGAGAGCGTACAAATGCAACCAAATGAACCCGTTAGGGTTCATTTGGGGTTCATTTTTTAAAGGGTTCATTTTTTAAAGGTGTGTTATTAAGTGATTTTGCTTCATTCAAAGATCGCTCATCCTGTTTTTCTTTTGATAAACCTCCCTACTACTACTAATAATACGGAGTTCCACCTCCCCTGCCCTCAGTGAACCCCTGGGGTCATAAAAAACCCTAGTTTCAGTTTGGGTCGACAGACACAGGTCGGAAAAGTCGCCTTCTCCTCCAATCATGATCTAGCAGGGGGCGGGCCTTGGTGCAGGTGCTGTTGGCCTGTTGCTGCGCCCCCATACACACGCATACACTGTAGTATAGTATGTAGAGTGTGTGCCATTGCACATCTTAAGGTGGGTGGACATCATCATCACTCCACCTGCCAATTGTGTGCCCCAAAGTTTTGTGTGAACCTGATGACATTTGCGGTGATCGCTCAGAGGAGGTTTTATACCCAAGCAGAAGAACATTGGGGACATGGAGGAACTCCTTACAGATAGTCTGTGCACTGTATAATAGGGAGGATTACTTAGCCTGGGATCCAGCTGTGTTCTGTGAGTATGAAATGTCACTTTGCACATCATTTTGACCAGGAGCCTATCCTCCTTACAGGTAGGCGGGGCATATGAAGGTTGTAATGCAACCGAGGATTCTGATTGGTCCGTGCTTTGTTTGGGGGGAAAAAAAAAACACTAAAGGGCTTTCCAGACGGCAACGATAAATGCCTGCATAAACACGGCAGTTCTTGATTCTCTCTGCAGTGCCGACATAAAGAAAATCGTCCATCGATTACCGCCAGGCATTTTAAAATCTCACTGGATTGAGCTTTCAAAATCATTGCGCACATGGTCACGATGAATACAAATCACTGGACGACCGGCGTTACACGCTCTCTTTGTCGCAGGTCATTTTCTGAACACAAAACGCCGGTCCCATTGAAAATGAATTAGAGTGCGCAATTTATTACTTGCCGTCTGTAAGCCCCTTCATTCGCGTTCGTTTGAATGCAATCCAATCAGAAACAACATGGCTACGTAAGACTAGGTGATGTCAGCGGAGTGCAAGTCAAGCAGGCTCTGGCCAGACTAATTTGCGAGTGACATGTCAGATGTGCGGAACGCTGCGAATCAGGCTGGAAGCCAGGCTAGAGGATCACCAAAACAAAAAAAAAAGTTAAATATACCACTGTATACATACAGTATGTACATATTAAATGATTGTGTGTGTGTCTTGTCTGTCTCCAGCGGGTGTCCCTGCCTCGCCGTGTGTCCAGGCTCTACCCAGCGTACGGTCTGTACCTGTACGGAGAGGGGCAGTACGCCCAGGAGACCCGGGGGCTCAAACTGACGGGGGCTCCTGTGCTCTTCCTGCCGGGGAACGCCGGCAGTTACAAACAAGGTATGCTTGCTACCATGCCAACACCATGCATACAATAGACCTTGTCCATAAGCCCCAAAGCGGAAAAAGACAAACAATACCTACTGCATATCTATTTTGATTTTTGGCTAAAAAGTTGCCTTCAGTACCTTCAAATACTGCTTTGTTTTTGGAAACAGACTTTAAACATCTCTTCCAAATGCACCAACCTGGCCATGGACAAAATATAATACCTGCGTGACACTCCTTAAAAACAATGTTTTATCATATAGGAAAACTATTGGTCAGTGTCAGTGTTTGTCAAGACTTCCTATAACTAAAATGACTTGGATCAACTCACTGACTTTGCAACTGTAGGGGAAAATTGAATCATCCTCTTTCTGTGGGTGGGACTCGACTAAAATTTTTGATCTAATTAATTTGAAGCTTTGTAATTAATTAATCACATACCAATATTTTACCCGAAAAGCATTTTTCTGTGTCAATTAAAACAGGTTGGTAGTGTGTGAGTGAGTTTTTCTAAATCAAAACTGTGTCCATACTGTGACATGTTATGTTGAGGGTGAGGGTTAGAGATAGCGTTAGTAATTTCGAACCAATGGGAGGATAAAACAGTGGGAGTTTGGATCAATGGCAGCTCCTTATTGGTTACCCTGATTGGCTTCTTCTGCCGTTGCGTGCACCGCTATGATCGGTACCCCTGAAATTCGTCCAGTGATAAGTGGTGCAAAATGAGTTTTTTTAATTGCATTATCTTTCTGTAATTTATTAATCTCAATTAATCAGTTAAAGTCCCAGCCCTACTAGGAAGTCAATAGAGAGTGTTGCAACACTAGATTCATCCCATTATTTAAAAAATCTAGAGTTGCAAATTGTGTCTAGGAAGTACTTAAAAGATAGTAAAAAGATAGTAGCAATAGTCCAGGCGCGAGGAGACAAATGTATGGTGCCAGTTTCGTGTATGAGACAATAGATCTAATCTTGCCGATGTTTCTGAGGTGGAGAAAGAGCGCGTCCAGGGAACTGATTGGATTGTGGGTTGTTGTCGAGGTGCATTGTTTGATCAAAAACCGATGCCAAGGTTCCTATGAGGTTGGGAATTTTAGTCTACCACCCTGAGGAACAATGTTTTCGGGGGCAACAAATGAATACCCCAGTTTTGTCATTGCTCAACTGCAGGTAAATGATCTGCCATCCAAGCCTGAATGGCTGATATCATATACAGTCAAGCCAAACATAAAAAAAATAGAAATCTGCAGGATTCTTCAGAGAATAATAACGCTGAATGACAGAGGCAGTGCTCAAATGTTCATTTCACTTCAAGGGCCGGCCCTGCCCCACTGTGTTTCAATATACCGGTTAAGAGGGCCACAGGACAACAGCAAAACAAGTCATTTTCCTTGCAAAGATGAAGCCTCATGCATTAAAAAGTGAAAATGCATTATTAAAGTTCAGTTTATTGTTCTAGGGTCCTCTGAAAGCACTGTTTTCATAGTAACGTGCGAAAGTAAATCAAAGGATTTCCATTCTAATACGGATTTCCGTTCTAATACTAATTTAACATCCTCCTGAGGGCCGAAGATAATTCATTCACGGGTCTAATTTGGCCCCCTGGCCTTGAGTTTGACACAATGTGACTTAGGGTATATTATCTGGAAATCGGTCTTTGAACAACGTTGTTGCTGAGAGTGCTTGCAATGGGCCGTACGAGTTTGGCTGACTTTATTTTGTTATTGTCGGTCATTTTGGAATCATTCATGTCTGTATGGTTTCCAAAACAAGTGTGCATCTGTTGTTTGCTGCTGACAATGAGGCTTGTGTTCAGACTGGTGTCATAGATCAACAGTGTCTTTGACTGGAAGAGGCAGCCTCTGTAAACAAAGTTAACAATGTGTTGCTGTTTTTGGAGTTACGTTTTGGCTTAAATTCAGACAATAGCCTACGGAATCCCCACATCTACGTACAAATCAAAGAGAGGGAGTGAAACTGGAACGGGAGGAGGAACCTGAAACCAAATGACAAATACTTATCTGGAGGGAAAAGATGTTATCTGGAGGGAAAAAGTCTGTGATATAATGTAGTCTAGAATTAAACAGCGTTGATATCACAATCAGCGCAACACAGTAGCTGAACTTCCTTTTTTCCTCTCTCTTTCCACACAGAACAGCACAGTGCACCAGATATTGTATTAACATTTGCAACAACAAAAAACAAAACAGTACAACACACAGTAGAACGGGTCTTCTCGGCTAAAATCGAGTTTTACATATGATTGACATGTTCGAGTTCCGAGGCGTATATGTGTCCAATTCCGACCCTGTCTGAGTGACTTTGTTAAAACATGCCGGAGGATCCGACAGGTCTCAGATAGGCCTCGGTTTTTTTATGGGTACGGAACCCTCTTGAAGACCTGTGCTCTCAGAGGTGCGCAAAAACCTCCCTGGCATTCCAAACCCTTTAGATTTGAAGATGGTAAATTTGCAGAGAGCAGTTAACACTCTCATAGTACTGGAGAACCGAGATACGCCACAGAGTGACAGCCCATTCACTACGGTGCAGACAACACAGCTAGGTGCCAGGAGGTGATAGCCTGACTACGAGGCGTCATAAAACATTTATCTGTGCCTACTGAGCGCGTGCCAACTGATAAACAAACTGCCCAGACTCGTCCCTTCAGTTTGACCACATTCTGTGAAGCCACAGCCCTGTAACAGTCACCTCCTGGTCCTCTTTGACTCCCCAGTTGACTGCCATTAGAACAATCCAGTCAAATATTAACCCAAATATTAACCAGTTTTGACCAGACACCATAGATTCTTATAAAACGTCCGCTCTGAAAGAACATGTAATGTTCAAATATTTGCACTGCGTTTTCACCATTTCCTCTCAAAATAGATGTGCAAGCCATGCTGTGGCACGCTATGAGGTGTGTACATCTGCTATTTTTCAATAAAACAAAAAACATACAGTATATAAACAAGAGAAATACTGTAGTACAGGGGTTTTCAACCTTTTCGACACCAGGGACCACCATTTATTCAGCATTTGAGCCACGGACCACCATTTGATTACATTCTCACCCTAAAGACCTAAAACTAAAGAATTCTTTTGGTTTTGTCCACAATTCCAGGCTGTATCTGGGAAACAAAACAGTGTAGACTTCTTAATTAAGTGGTGCTAATTCAGATGAAGAATATTTTAACTCTTGAGAGTGAGAAAATGAAACCAAATGGACCCGCAAGGGTCCATTTGGTTTCATTTTTACATTCTCAAGAGTTACATCTGGTTAACCAACTTTCCATCATTTAGCCTGGGGACCACCTGGAATCCTCTCAGGGACCAATGGTGGTCCCCGGACCACCTGTTAAAACCCCTGCTGTAGTATATCAGTGCTACTGGCTGTGCACTGATTGGCCCAATCCAGTGGTTTGTGAAATAATCACACACAACGCATGCATGCATGCACGCTCGCGCACACACACCCTCCATTATAACCTGCAGACGACCTGAACGAGTAAAGACTGTGGTCCAGTTGTGGTGTAGCCTGTTGTTGGGTGATAAGATGAAGTGTGTCTGCCGTCCACAGAAGTAACAGCCTTTGAACCGAGTTGTGCTTTCCCTTGAAATGTACCCATTCTGCAAACTATTAATAGAGTAAATAGATCAGGGGTGCCCAAAAGGTGATCTACCAGATCACACAGGCCATGCAGGTAGATCACATGACAGACCCCTAAAATATAGAACATAGGCAAATTTAGGCTCTCCCTTATTGATCTGTAACTCTTTAGAGCGTTAAAATGAAACCAAACGGACCCTTACGCCGGGTCCATTTGGTTTCATTTTACCGCTCTCAAGAGTTAAATTATATTTAAACATCTGAATTACATAATTCTCAAGAGTTCACACAATTAGAAAATGGAGAATAATTGTTATTTTGACCAACAACTAAATTCAACATCACAAACTGTCAACTCAAACCCCAAATACTGTTTTAAAACGTCAGTAGTAGCATAAGAAAACCTTCCACTTCTGCCCCTCCATTTTTCATTATGAGTGCATTACTCTTAAACACTGTAACAGTAAGTAACACCATCACCACTATTTCAAAGCTCAAACTTTCTTGCAGGCCTTGAAAGGGATTTATTTTGATTTGTAGATCTTGTTGAGCTGGTCATTTTGAATGTAGCTCTCAAATCAAAAAAGTGTGGGCACCCCTGAAATAGATCAAGCAATCTAGCAATCATTTTCGTGCAGCGTGGACGAAAATGAAAGTCTAGGCGTCATGGTTAAGCATTCCTTAACATGGTGAAACACCTCTTGATGATGTCATCAAGTTGTGTTTCGCCATGTTAATGATTTTTTTGAGACCTCCATTTCTAGGAAACACAGAATGGCGAGAACCTTTTTTTTATTATGCCCACACAACATCTCTAAGGTATATTAAATAATGACATAGTAAAATGTTGAAAATGGATGGAATTTCCCTTTTTAAAGGTCCATCCCTAGTTAAAACTGATTGTTGTTTGTGCTCTGTGGTTCCTCTTCCATCCAGCGCGGTCCCTGGGCTCGGTGGCTCTCAGGAAGGCAGAGAACATGGAGGGAGGGGTCCACCTCAACGTGTTCACGGTGGACTTCAACGAGGAGCTGGTGGCGCTGTACGGAGGCAGTCTGAGACGGCAGACACACTTCCTGCACGAATGCATCAAGGCCATCCTCCGCCTGTACAAGGTCAGAGCAACGCATCGACTGCTAACTACAGACGGGACAGCAATCGGTTCAATGAATAAATCAATCAATACAGGAAAAATGTACCCTTCCCTGTGAGTGGTTAATAATGAGTGGTTACACTTACCCCTTATACCGTAATTTCTGCACTATAAGCCGCTACGTTTTTCACATGATTTTGACCCTGCGGCTTATACAACTGTGCGGGCAATCTATGGATTTTCCAGGTTCAAGGTGGGCTCCGCAGACTAAATGATAGAAAGTTGGTTAACCAGATGCAACTCTTTGAGAGCGTAAAAATGAAACCAAATGGACCCTAGCGGGTCAGGTGCAGCCTATTCAAGGAAAAATCAGTATATTGCCCCAAATTTAGCTGGTGCGCCTTATATTCAGGTGCGGTTTATAATCCGGAAATTACGGTAGATTTTTATTCATTTACATACGTATTAAGATTTTCAAAATTGGCCACAATCCGGCCAACAGAGCAATTTCGACTGGCCCACCAGTCAAATGTGCTCAAAGTTATGTATCCAACAAGCTCTGGAACATACCGTTCCAGGGTTATAACCAATGACCCGTGTGTACGCGTGTGCTAGAGATCAGCGGATTTATCCGCGGATACCACGGCTCATCCACAGATTCGGATGGATTAGGGACAGTGTTCTATATAATTCATTAATATTGGATAATCCACGGATGAAATAATGCTGGCAATAAATTAGGGGCCTATATATATAGGCTTATTACAGTTTATAATTCAGAAACAAATTAATGGCATCTATCTATGGGTGTATTGCTTTTAAAATGCACAAAAATGTAAAAATCTCTGTGTGCGTGGTATATTATTTTCCAGGAAGCTGTAGAGCCAGCGAAATCCTTTCAAGCCCTCGCCCGCGTGCGCGCCCGCTTTCAAAAGCGGGCTCCAAAGCGGGCGCCTGGTTTCAAAAGCGGGCGCCCGTTTTCACAAAAACCCTAACCCTAACCTAACCCTAACCCTACCCTAAGTAATACCCGCCTACAGAAAAAATAAAAACTTAAAAGATTACCTAGTCCACAGCAAACTCAAAGGAACAAACAGAACCCTCCCTAAAAGCCCAGATTACTTTAAACCCAAACCACTAGTGAAGAATAGATCAACGAAAATCATGATAGGGATAAAACAAAACATTACAGCGGCCACAAAAAACTGTGTCTATCTAATCACATGCAACAAATGCAAGTTACAATATGTAGGGGAAACCAGAAACACAATAGCGGATAGACTTAACCAACATAGATATAACATAAAAAATGGCAAAGAGATGTCGCTAATAGTAGAACATTTTATGGGACATGGAATTGAGGCAATGGAAGTGTGCGGATTAGAATCCAATGGACAGAGGGAGAGAGGAAGTTTGCAGAAAAACAATGGGTTTTAAAACTGAATACAACATTTCCACAGGGCTAGATAAATATAGAACATTAACGTGAAATAGTGTTGCGATATATGAAACCAATCGATGGCCTTATTGAGGGAAAGATTGGACACACAAACTACATACCATAAATAGATATACAAACACAAATCTATTTATATAACATCTATATTACTGTAGAACAATTCTATGAACTACTCTTCATCGTGTGATTTTTGGATTCCCTGTGGTCAAATCAGATTCTTTTGCCGTCTCTCCTTTTCCTTGTTTTCTTATTTTCTCTTGTTTTTTTTTTCTCTCCTTTTCTTCCTTTTGTTTTTTTGTCTTCTTTGTTGTTTTGTTTTGTCCTTTTCTTGAGACACTTTTGTCGTATGTCTGTCTGTGTGTGTGCGTGAGCGTGTGTGTGTGTGCTTGCGCATCTGCGTGCATGCGAATGCGCCCTCGGGTGTGCGTGTGGGTGTGTCTCTTCTCTGTTGTTCTCTCTTCTGTTTCTTGATCTATCTCCCCCCTCTGTGGGTATGCATTTAAATTTCTTTTTGCCAGTCTGCTGATACCTTGGGATAGGCAAAATAAGCCATTGGCTTCAGCCTAAACCCTTTTGGCCATGAAAATGTACTGTTTTGATTTATGAGTTACGATGTTAAGAAATGTCCACTGCATGACCAAAATAAAACTGAACTGAACTGAACTGAACTGAACTTAAACCACTATGAAAGATAATTAAGATTATTTATCTCAGACCTATAGACTCCTTCAACAAAGATGGCGAATGCAAATATTCTCTGTATTGTACTCATACATAATGTTGTAAGATACAAAACATTGAAGTCTTTTACCACAAACCTAACCCTACCCTAACCCTAACGCTAACCCTAACCCTACCCTAACCCTAACGCTAACCCTGACCCTAAATATTTAAGGCACCCGTTTGTGAAAACGGGCGCCCGCTTTTGAAAACGGGCGCCCGTTTTTGTGAAACCGGGCGCCCGCTTTTGAAACTGGGCGCGCCCGCGGGCGAGGGCTTGAAAGGATTTCGCCCCTGCTGGGGAGCTGGGGTTGGGGGGGGATTCCAATGCCCCCTAGCTTTTCAATCTAACAAGAACTCATCTTGAAATACTGTGTTGTGTCTTTAGTACTCTTTACCATTATTATTGTGATTTGTCGAGTCATACTCATAGCTGAGAATCCTTCTAATGTAAATGACAGAGAGATGTAGCTATTAACTGTATCACCAATGTTGACCAATTGGTAGCTAAACCAATTGGTAGTTTCCCTTTGATGTTTCCCTTCTAATGTATTAATCCATTTAAAGTCTAAATAGCTGTAAAACTGGATTAGTGCACTATAGTGGCTGCATTCATTCATCACCAATGCAACTCTGCCTGCCTGCCCTCCTGCCTGTTTCCCTCTCTTCCTGGGTCCAGGGTTCCCCAAAATTGTCTCAAAATGAATTAAAAAAAAGCCAATCATTTTCTCCGTCAGAGGGGGCACCCAGCTCTGTTCCAGTCTGGGCGGCCCCAGGACAGTAAATTCGGCTCTGCATGTTTATACTTGTATATAAACTGGGCAACAAAAGTTTGGAAAACTAACGTTGGGAAATCAGTCCTCCACCTAGATCAGCACTTGGTAGAGTTCAAACCTGCGCATTGCGTACAAGTAGGCCATGGCCTACTCGTGTGTGAGTGGAGTGAGCTAATACTCATGACATTACTAGCTATAAAGGGAATTTGCTTACGTCACCAACATTTGGTGGTCAAATGCGGAAGTACAATGTTATTCCATGGGGAAGCAGACGATTCTTCTGAGGGCTTCAAAACTCCAGTGAGCAGCTTCTGTTGACAACAGCGGGGGGCGAGGCTGTCGGTCTAGTTAAATATTTTAACACCCAAAAACCAGTAAAAGAGGTTTGTTACGAGTTAAACAAGTTTTGAATTAACTCTTATCTTTTTTATTTACACAGTGGGTATGGCGTATAGCATACCAGGGCATTATGCGGCCCGGGGGCCAAATGCGGCCCTTTGGCTGACTCTGACCGGCCCGTGAAAGGGTACTGTGGTTTTCAACCAGTGGTCTGGGGACCACCAGTGGTTCTTGAGAGAGTTCCAGTTAAATATGGAAAGTTGGTTAACCAGATATAACTCTTTGAGAGCGTAAAAATGAAACCGAATGGACCTTTGTGTCAAAATGGTTGTTCTTACTCTTACTTTTATCTTGAAATTCAATTAATATTACGCAGACTTTAGTTCAGCCTTTAGTCTTGGCCCTCCACAATATTTTATGTATCTCATTTGGCCCCTTGAGAAAAATAATTGTCCACCCCTGACGTATAGGACTGAGCCAGCCATTGTGGTTCTGTTGATCACACTCCTTTTTGTTGTTGTTGTTGTTGTTCCTTCTCCAGGACGTGGAGTCTCCTCCTCGTGACGTGGTCCTGGTGGGTCACTCCATGGGAGGGGTGGTGGCCCGCGCCCTGTTCACCCTGCCCCGCTTCAGCCCCTCTCTGGTCAGCCTCATCATCACCCAGGCCTCTCCTCACAGAGCCCCGGTGCTGGCCCTGGACACCTACCTGCTGGGTGAGGGGCCATACTGTAACATGTGAGCCATATGTAAAACAAGAGGGAGTACAGTATAGTCCAATTATTGCTGATCACCTTGTTGACTGTAGGTTTTGCATCCTCTGTGGTGGATTTAAAAAAAAAATGCTTCTATGTCAATGCTGCTCATTCTGCTCAACTATTTAATTATTTCAAGGAGCAGTCAGGTTCTAGTCAGGGACCTTTTAGGAGGCCCCTGGAACTTAAATTTTGTTCTGGGAACTACCATTTTTCTATGGAACTAAAACTTTAGCCTGGGAACCGTTTCATTTTCTCTGGGACTAAAATGTCTGTGGGACTAAAACTTTGTCCCTGGAACTAAAAGTTTGTCTCTTGAACTAAAAGTTTTTCCCTGGAGCTAAGACTTGTGTCCCTAAAATGTAGGTTCCTGTAACAATAATAAATAAATACATGTTCACAATATTTCACAAAATGTCAGACACATACATCATGCATCTGTTTTCGGAGTTCTGGTGCTTCAAAATAAGGGTTTCAATCATCAAAGCCGTGGCATAGACGCATACTGTATAAATAATCCCTGCGTTTGGCACAAAAAGTGTGAAATGCTCCTTGAATGAGCATTCTTTTCTATTTCGTTTACATGTTGTGTTGTGTGTCAGACTTCTACTCGGCAGTGAGACAGAGATGGGTGGGCCATGCGGCTGACCTCCGTGGCGTCACCGTCCTGTCCGTGGGAGGGGGTTACCGTGACTACCAGGTGCGCTCCGGCCTCACATCCCTGCCCTGCCCACCGGGGGACCCCACCAAGATGGCACTGGTGGTAAGGAAGGACCACTCGTCTCTCCAGGAGGGGCGGGATCATTTTGCGACCGCGTATGCCATTGCATGAGGGTCTGTAGACTAATACGCATGGAAATGGGAGGTTCTTGAAAGAGAGTGTCCATTTTTCATTGGATTTATCTTCTATGAAGCTTAAAAAAAACAAATTGAACATCCATGTACCTTGCAATGATGCGGGGAAACCGGCCATATCCACATGCCCAAATGAGCCAAATCTGTTCTGACCTCATCATATTACAGCTATGGCCGTCGCTAGTTCAAAGAGTGTTTTGTTTGGTGCAAAATAATGCTTCGAATGGATTCAGAATCATGAAAACTCCTTCGTTTGACACGTCACATACTATTTACAGCAGAATGATTTTTTGGTTCATTTTGCCTTATATTGTGCCCTACGATGTTATCAATGAAGGCTATATGGATTTGGGGCTCTCATTAATTTTCCCCACGTTTTTGCAAGGTACATGGGGCCTCATTTTTTTTTTTACCTTCATAGAAGATCAATACTATGAGAAACTGACCTTCACGCTCCGCAATCATGGTAGGGTCATATATGGTCCAACTACCTTCTCTTATGGGAGTTCTGGAATATCTTTTCAAATGATGGTTCCCCAGGCTAATTAGTATCAATATGGGGAATATGGGGGACATCTTTGACATGAAAAAAGTTTGGGAACTACCGGTATTGCTTTAAATTTCAGCACTTCCATTAGAAGTTTATAACTGTTGTGTTTCTTGTGTTTTTTTTTTTTTTTTTTTCGTCAAGGCGACTGCAGTTCCCAGGACATGGGTCTCCACTGACCACCTCTCCATTGTGTGGTATAGAAAATTATTACAACATCCTTTACACAAGTTAATTCTTACCCTCTACACAAGGTACACTTAACTATTTACCGTGTGTGTGCGTGTGCGTGTGCGTGTGCATGTGCGTGTGCGACTGTGCGTGCGTTTGTGTGTGTGCAGGTGCAAAGAGCTGGTTCTTGCCACTGTCAGAGCTTTCTTCGATCTCATTGAACCCGACACAAGACAGGTAAATTTCACGAGAGGACCACTGTATTCATTCACTAATTCTGGAAGGCCACTGTAGTTCCACACTCACTCTAATGGACCACTATAGTTCCACACGGACTCCAGACTCCGGCCGCTATAGTCTAAATCGAATGCCAAGGGATGTGGTACTATACAGGTGCTGGTCAACGAATTAGAATAATTTGAACAGTGCAATCGTTAAATTCTTTGAATGCATTTCTTGTGCAGAAAACAAATCAGGTGTTCACCGCACCTGTCCTACTGGTTAGAGTAATCACAGAACTCGTTACCTGTAAAAAAATTGCTCAGCTGAGCTTTCCAAAAGGCCCATTTAGGCCATTTAACTGTGACACTGTTGTTTCATTGAATTAGAATAATGGAGAAACCGTTTCATTGAATTAGAATATTTTTTATTATAATTAGAATCATCACTTTCTCAGTATTTTGTGGCTGCCCCCTTGGCTTGTATGACTGCCTGAAGTCTCCGTGCAGGGGTTGACACTAAGGTCTCCGAGGTACTTGCCCATCGGGCAAGTGCAAATCAGGTTCTACTTGCCCTCAGCCAAATGGACCCTTGCGGATCAATTTGGTTTCATTTTTACACTCTCAAGAGTTAAAATTCATCATCTTAATCAGCCCATAGTGGTCACAGACCCAGTGGTCCCTGACTGCAGCAAAATGATAGTTTGGAACCAATTGGACCTGGGAGAGAGATAGGTAGAGATAGCTAGTTCTTCAAATCGATGCCACGGACAGGGCTTGACAGTAACACTTGCCCGCTTGCCCGGGCAAGTAAAAAAAATGGTGGGGCAAGTGAAGACTGCTACCTGGTTGCCCGATCAGGCAAGTGTGCAACTTCGTGCACTATAACACTACACAAGATAAATTTGTCTTGAAGGCAGTCATTGCACTCTGCCTCTGTGTCTTTCCCTGCTTTCTAGCTATCTACCTATCTCTCTCCCAGGTTCATTTGGTTACAAACTATCATTTTGCTGGGGTCAGGGACCAGTGGGTCTGTGACCACTATGGGCTAATTAAGATGATGAATTTTTAACTCTTGAGAGCGTAAAAATGAAACCAAATGGACCCTTGTGGGTCCATTTGGTTTCATTTTTACGCTCTCAAGAGTTACATCTGGTTAACCAACTTAGCTAGGGACCACCTGGAACCCTCTCCGGGACCACTGGTGGTCCCTGGACCACCTGTTGAAAGCACCCAAGTAGGAAGTAAACTTAAAAGCAAAATTTACAATATATTTTTGGGGGGGCAAGTGACCATGACCTGAGGGCAAGTAGAACCTGATTGCACTTGCCCGATGGGCAAGTGCCTCGGAGACCTTAGTGTCAACCCCTACACGGAGACTTCAGGCAGTCATACAAGCCAAGGGGGCAGCCACAAAATACTGAGAAAGTGATGATTCTAATTATAATAAAAAATATTCTAATTCAATGAAACGGTTTCTCCATTATTCTAATTCAATGAAACAACAGTGTCACAGTTAAATGGCCTAAATGGGCCTTTTGGAAAGCTCAGCTGAGCAAATCTTTTACAGGTTACGAGTTCTGTGATTACTCTAACCAGTAGGACAGGTGCGGTGAACACCCGATTTGTTTTCTGCACAAGAAATGCATTCAAAGAATTTAACGATTGCACTGTTCAGATTATTCTAATTCGTTGACCAGCACCTGTAGTTATTGACACCGTGTGTCACTGTGTTCTCAGTTCTCAGCGGACCCAGAGAAGAGGAGGAATGTTCTGAACCATCACTTCATCAGACACCCTGTCAGGATGCCAGAGGAACCTCCAGACACATCCATCTCATTCTCAGGTCTGTTACCTGGCTGGATATGTATTTGATCTGTATGTAGTAGGAATGTGTGATGACCGATAATTGATATTACCCTCCCAAACCCCAACATGTCCCATTCAGATTCTCCTGAGGCTTGGACTGAGGTCAACACTCTGCGCCTGGCTTACAGTACACCAAAGGTACAGTACATCACCCCTTTACTGTGTCAAGAACTGTGAATGACAATAACACAACTCATGAAGAGGTATTACATGGCTTAATACATTAATAAATAGCGAATAATTGACAGAAATAGTACATACATGTAACAACGGTCTCCGTGGATTCGGCCATTACTGCACCCGACCAGCCTCTCTTCTCTAGTGGATATATAAAGAACGTTTTGCCTACTCACCAAAATAAACACGTCTTGTGTCATTAGAAAGCCTACTTACCTTAGTGGTCGCACTCTGAGCCCCCCACCACACGGATAAAATGGACTTTGGCCAGAACGCGTTTTTTAGTGAAGGAAAAATATTTCCTATGGAACTTTTCTATTGGCAATATCGGTAGAGGGCGCAAATCCTGTTTTTTTTTCTGTTAAAAAATGATCGCGTTCTGGCCAAAAAGTCCATTTTATCCATGTGGTGGGGGGCTCAGTGTGTTTCCACTAAGGTAAGTAGGCTATCTAATGACACAAGACGTGTTTATTTTGGTGAGTAGGTAAAACGTTCTTTATATATCCACTAGAGAAGCACTGATCATGAATCCAAACGTGTACCAACTTGTCTGTTCAACAGGACGGACAGGCCAAGTACTTCCTGTTTGCGTTGTCCAGTCGGAGGAAAGCCTACAGCCACTTCTACTGTCGCAGCAACAACCTGGTGAGAACCTGAAGGGATTCATGCATGCAGACATTTCACTTACCGTGTCAGGGCTAAAGGTTAAAACAATTAAACGCTTTCGAAGGGCAGATATTTTGAACATAAGATGTTGCTGCTACAATCATGTCATGTCATTAAAACGCCATGATGGTATCACAAAAAATACCAGCAATTACCCAATTGAATTAGGAGACAACAGAGGGCCTTAATTCATGGAAAAAGAGAAAGAGATGAGCTAAAATGTATCATACAGCAGAGATAATAACACTTATCATCAATCCACCCAACAGGAGATGACCAGCTGGGTGTATGGCTGCACACAGAGGATCGGCTCTGTTTGGTAAGGAGAATTATGGAGATTTATTAATGTTTGGTAATACAATCATCCATGAATGTTTGGGTATAACCATTATTTATAGAGATGCACTGAATATTCAGCCAGCAAAACTATTTGCCTGAATGAATAGCGACAAAGAAAGCATATTCGGTTTTGGACTGAGAACTGTCGTTCCCTTAACCCAACTGCTAACAATATTATCGTAATCATATTTGGTTATTTTGATCAAGAATATTCCGTCCGGCCCATCCTTGTTATGGCTGTGTTCATAGAACCACTTTGGTCATTAAATCAAAGTCGTCATGCTCATCTTATTATGATGATTCTTAAATCACACAAATGCCTGTTGGAAAAGCGGTTCAGTAATATACATTCTGATCTGTTTTACTTCCATGGTTGTGTCCACTGTCATGTCTCTATCATGTCATCAGGGGTTGACACTAATAGGCCAGTAATTTTAGCTCATGTTTTACCTAAAATTGGAATAAATTGTAACATGGCATTTTTCTTCACAGATCATTTCTTTGAGGTCTCCAGAACAACATATTAAAAGTCCCGAAAAATCCCAGTTGCGCAAATATGTTTAATTTCATAAAGTAATAGAATATATAGGCTCCAATGGAGTGATAGCCCCGCCCCCTCCTATACAAACCCATTATAACTTAAAACTCCATTTTAACCATGATGGATTATTCAAAAACAACCCATCTTTTTTCTGGTGACTGATATTGTCCTCC
The DNA here is from genome assembly GCA_039105355.1 of Benthosema pterotum. Lineage (NCBI taxonomy): Eukaryota > Metazoa > Chordata > Actinopteri > Myctophiformes > Myctophidae > Benthosema > Benthosema pterotum. Next base: position 3,724,648 of record CM076978.1, read on the forward strand.
TAATACGTGAGAGGACCGTGGAATTTCATTCACAGGTTTCAGTTATTTTTAAAATATTGTTTTGGAAAATGTAGCTGCCTCCATATCTGGCCATGCCCACCCACATGAATATTAAAAAAATAAATAAATGAAACCTGTAAATGAAAGTCCACTGCCCTCACCTTTTTCTGGTGACTGATATAGTCCTCCTAATATGTGAGAGGGCAGTGGAATTTCATTTACAGGTTTCATTTATTTATTTTTTTAATATTCATGTGGGTGGGCATGGCCAGATATGGAGGCAGCTACATTTTCCAAAACAATATTTTAAAAATAACTGAAACCTGTGAATGAAATTCCACGGTCCTCTCACGTATTAGGAGGACAATATCAGTCACCAGAAAAAAGATGGGTTGTTTTTGAATAATCCATCATGGTTAAAATGGAGTTTTAAGTTATAATGGGTTTGTATAGGAGGGGGCGGGGCTATCACTCCATTGGAGCCTATATATTCTATTACTTTATGAAATTAAACATATTTGCGCAACTGGGATTTTTCAGGACTTTTAATATGTTGTTCTGGAGACCTCAAAGAAATGATCTGTGAAGAAAAATCTCATGTTACAATTTATTCCACTTGAAACGCTATTTATCCTGGACTATAAGGTATCCGAAGCACTTGCCCATCGGGCAAGTGCAAGTCAGGTTCTACTTGCCCTCACATGGTCACTTGCCCCCCAGTTCCAGGTGGTCCCCAGTTAAGTTGTTAACTTGATTCTATCCCCGGTTCCAGGTACTGGTCCCCAGTTAAGTTGGGTTAACCAGATGTAACTCTTGAGAACGTAAAAATGAAACCAAATGGACCCTTCCGGGTCCAATTTGGTTTCATTTCTACACTCTCAAGAGTTAAAATTCATCATCTTAATTAACCCAGGTCTACACTGTAGAAGATTAATGGTCATTTTGATCTGTATGTTAATTTGCCTGTTTTGTTTCCCAAATCCAGCCTGGAATTGTGGATAGCTAGAAAGCAGTGAAAGACACAGAGGCAGAGTGCAATGACTGCCTTCAAGACAAATTTATCTTGTGTTGTGCACTATTTTGCACACTTGCCCGATCGGACAACCAGGTAGCAGTCTTCACTTGCCCCACCATTTTTTTTTACTTGCCCCGGGCAAGCGGGCAAGTGTTAGTGTCAAGCCCTGTGTCATGATACAAGTCCAGCTTCGCCTTCGGAGTTTGTGGCAGTCACATATAACAATATATTAAGACAAAGTGTTAATACAGTATATTGTATTGTTTACAGTAGGACCACTAGCCAATCGTTGCCTGCCTGTTGGCCTCTTAGAGCATAAACCAACCTCCTGTTGGAATGTAACATCCTGTTTGGGAAGCTGTCTTTCAATGCTAGCGAGCTCAAATGAACTCATCCTTGCCCCAGAAAAAGCCAGTGATCCCATCTTCACCACCGGATAATCAGCTGTGGCCACCGAACATCATACCTTTTATCATACCATTGGGAGTTCTCTAGATCTGGAGTTTGATTTCAGTAACAAAGCTTATGTGAAGGTGCAGCCTATTAAAACCGTGGTTATCATTGCTTTAACAGTAGGACAGAATTCCTTCACAATATGTTAACTTACTTTCCGACACAGAAGGCCAATCTATACCCATTTTAACTTTCCTTTTGATTCAAACATTGTCTCTAAACGTTTTTTTGTTTTGTTTTTTTCCCCTGTTTTTCAGTGTGCAGGCAGTGGATCTGTCTTTGGGAACAGAGCTCCTCCCAACATACAAGGTATGTCCCTTCCTTAACTCAATAACTCCCAATGACGTGATTGACATAATGAAATACATAATTATTTAAGCTTCAATGATGGTGCCATTAATTTTAGCCGATTAGCATGCTTTTAGCAGGATTGGCTGACGTCAGGTCCAGTGTTGGGCAGTAAAGAATTTCAGATTACATATTACTGTAATAGTATTACTTTTGCTCTGCAAAAAGTAAAGTAACGCATTACTTTGCAAGTAACGCCAAGTTACTTGTTTAAAATGAGCTTGTTGTTGCATGCAAAAATAGAACAGATTTACAAGCTATCGACAGGTACTGTGACAACAGAGATGTGCACTAGATTGTAGATTCAGTCGACATGCTGCATCCTGTGCACAGTTATGTACACTACAAATTGCTTGCTGCTTTATTTTGTATTTTATATTTAAATAAAAGATCTCAACTGTCTTTGAAAACAATTGTGGAAAAGTTTAAAAAGTCAGAAACACAAAGACACTATTCTTATTCCAATAAATTGGATTCAGTTGTAAAAAGAGCTCGCTAAACAGATTATGTTGTACATCTCTATTTTTTCAAAGGTGGGAGTTGAGAACTTGGGGAAAGTAATAACATAATATGTAATATATTACTCTTCAATTCCAGTAATAAGTAAAGTAATGATATTACTTTGTCTAAGGGGTAACAAGTAAAATAAAGAAGTTACTTTCCTAAATAATATTGACCAACACTGGTCAGGTCCCACTCACCTAGAAATGATCAAAATCGTTGGGTGCAGTCCAAAGACCATTCAAATTACACAGCAGAGTAACAGGAACCTACATTTAATAAAAAATATATACAGATTAAAACCGAGGCCCTCGAAAGGCTAATTTTCTTTGACATACAGAGTTGAAACTTCAGTAAATCAACAGTTTCAAGGAAATGTAATAACGAAAAGAAAAACTTTGGGGAGGCGGGGGGATTTAAGATCCAAAGTCCCGTTAGCTGGACATGCCCCGTGTCCACACTGCGACGTGCTCACGGTTATGTTGCTCATTTACAACTATGTTCTGTGTGCTCATCCCTCAGGTTGTCACTGTGAGCCTCAGTGACCTGTCCTCTGTATCTCACCTGGTGGTCAGTGCCTCCAACATCAACGGCAAACAGGTACACGTTGTTGTAGTCTTACTAGAATTAACCCATCGTGTCCTGTCTAGATTTCTAGTTTCTGAATAACATAATATTCAAAGATTTGCACCACGTTTTCACGATTTTTCAAAAATAGCAGAGATACAAGCTCATAGCGCGCCACTCGGTGGCGCGCTATGAGCTTGTAGATCTGCTATTTTTTAATAGTTAAAACATAATACTTAGAACACCAAAACGTTCAGTACACTTAAGGGTTAATAATGTGTGATTGGTGTGTGTGTATATAAACCAGAAAATACTTTTTAAACCAGACTTAATTGTGTTTAATTTAGACTACACAGCATGCCATTTACAAATGGCTGCTATTCCCTGCGGCTATATTTGAATAAAGATTTGTAACGTCTCGTGGACTCAAGGCAGAAAGTATAAATCCTGTTCATCTTTGCTCTCATGTTTCCCCATAGTTCACAGTGGAGTGCGAGTGGCAAAGACAGGAGTCTCAGAGCATTTCCCTTCCTGTGCCACACGTCATGTCCTTTGGTGAGTCGTGTTTGTCCTCTCTGTGCTTCCAAAGCAGTGCTTCACAAACGTTTTCATGCCAAGATAGTTGGGTCGTATCAGAGCCTTTTAGAGGAAGAGTTGCCCATAGAGAGTAATGGGGGAACAGTCTGGTCACGTGGTTCACGCATGCTGGGATGAGGACTAACTGCACTTGAAATACATTGTTTTCAATGAGAGCGGCGCAAATATAAGTTTATGTGCAACATGACAACTATTTTTAAAGCATTGTTCAGTGACAACTGAAGTCTCTGTAATGTGTATGTTGTACTATTATTTAGGAATGACCTACAATAAAGGGATTTAAAGTCATTAGAGCCGAACTATTGCCTGAGTCCAATGCAATTGTGCTATTGTTGAAAATAATATTCCGCTCCGTCTAATTATATATCGCTAGCAAATCATATGACAAAGTATTCGAAAATAACCGCCTGCCTATTTTCTTTAATTTGTCTGCATGGATAATTTGTTTGCATCTGCCTCTATGAACGGTTAATGCGGGAAATTTATGAGAGCCCCAAATCCATATGGCCTCCATCAAATAACACGGGAAGGCATACTGTAATAAGGCAAAAAAAAAATGCTTAAAATGAATCCTGCTTTAAATACCATGAGACATGTAAAACTAGGTGGTTCTCATTATGCTCAATCCATTCCATTAGTTTTGCTTAAAAAAACAAACAAAAAAAAAAACTCTCCTTGGCGTAAAAATAACGATATGCACCTCTGGAGGCTTAAAAGCCAAGAGCAAATCTTAAAGAAGAAAAAAAAAAAAAGAACAGAAAAAATCTAATGAAAATATTCTGCGTCTGTCTTGACGTTGCAGGTCTGACTGTCAGCGATGTGGTCATTAACTCCTCCGGTCTTGTGCATACTATACAGCTACAGCATTTCCATCAGGTATGATGATGACCGCTCACACACTGGTGCTAGTACCAGCTGTATTTGTTGGACGTCTTTCCTGTAAAGCAGGGGTTTTCAACCTTTTCCATCCCAGGAACCACTATAGAGATGCGCAGTGACGTCACCGCCCCGGTTCCGGAAGTCTTTTCCCCATTCATTTTTCTCATAGACTTTTCGAAAATAATTTATATCAAGACGATTACGCCGCGGCCAAAGCCAACTCGGGTCGTGACAAATCATGACAACAAACACAACATCGTCATATAATATATAATTAGGAAGAAGTAGAAAACGGCATGATACAAGACTTTTTGTTTCGTTTTTCATCTTAGAAATTATTTTATTGTCCCAAAAGTTTGTGTGTGTCATCATGATTCGTCACGACTCGAGTTGGCTTTTTCCGCGGCTTGATATAAATTATTTTCGAAAAGTCTATGAGAAAAATGAATTGGGAAAAGACTTCCGGAACCGGGGCGGTGACGTCACTGCGCATCTCTATTATTCAGCATTTGAGCCACGGACCACCATTTGAGGACATATTAGGCCCACAGACCCCCCCCCCCCCAAACTAAAGATTTCCTTTGCTTCTGTCCATGACCATTAATCTTCTAGTTGTGTAGATTAGGACTAATTCACATGGTGAATATTTTAAATGCACCCGCCAGGGTCCATTTGGTTTCATTTTTACGTTCTCAAGAGTTACATCTGGTTAACCAACTTAGCTGGGGACCACCTGGAACCCTCTCAAGGACCACTGGTGGTCCCCGGACCACCTGTTGAAAACCCCTGGTGTAAAGCATTTTGTTCATAATTATTCAATATTCATTTCAATTGATTATTCATACCATACCAATATTAATATTGATAATGATCATCTGTGGAAATAAAATTGAGAACCTTTTTATAGATCATTTTTATCACCCCGCAGGTATATCAGGCTTTCAGAATTACTGTCACAAGTCAATGCAAAGTACAGAAAGGTACGTATGGTATGGACAACTGCCCAAGTTTTTTTGTGTTGTGGTAAAATGTCATAAATGGTATGAAATAACGTCAAAAAAGAATTGTAAAAATATACAATGGTCAACTAGACATTAGGGCTGCAACAATTAATCGATGAATTGTAGTCAAATCAATAATTTAATTAGTTGTCAACTAATTTAGTAATCGATTTATGGATTGGCAAGTTTGAGTTTAGAAGTACTGCTCCATTTGTGATTGACACGTGTAGATATTCTTTAAATAATGTGCGCTATACAGTTGGAATAGCCCTAAAATTGCTTTCATTCATTTAAAAATGTGTTTGTTTGAATAGCAGCCTAATCAAATGTATTTTACTTGGTTAGAACTAGTCTAAAACAACCTAAAATGTACGTATATTTTTAAGATGATAGTTAAAGAAGTGTGGCAATCCGAATAATCGATTCATCGTTTAAATAATCGACGGATGAATCGATTATGAAAATCATAGTTAGTTAGTTGCAGCCACACCATGCATGATTTTTAGTGTTTTGCAATACATCTCTGCCTGCAGACAGACTGTCCAACGTGTACAGAATGAGCGTGCCGTGGTTCAGAGAAGACTCTTTGACCACCGTCAGGTAAACCGCTTTGTGTTTCTTTTTTTGTGTATGTATTTTATATATATATAACCTTTATTGAGAGATGGATAGCCCCGTTGAGATGTACCATCTCGTTTTCGAGGATGGTACATTTTGAATTTATGACTCAGAAAATGTATTCGCTTTTTCAGTTTCAGCACGAGGGACAGCTGAGAATGAACATAAACGAATCGCACAATTAAACAAACTTGTGAATTAAATTGTATTGTCTGCACTGAAATATCTTTTGTGTCCGTGTGTGTCCCTCAGTGTTCCATCAGTAACAGAGATCTCTGGGATGCTCCACACCAGCAGACCAGACAACTCCTCCTCTGCTGTCCTACAGATGCACACTGCCGCCAACTGTCAGTACAAGGTACAGCAGCAACTTTATCAAATTGAAGTAGCTTTGAAGGCATCCGGTTATCAAAACTTGTATTTGTTTAAATATGGCATAAAGACTCATTGACCCATTTCTGCTGTAGGTGTCAGTGCGTACTTCATTTTCCAGAGTTCTTGGACAGGTGAGAACACCATTTTTTTTTTTTTTTTTTAACACCATTTTTTCCAAAAAGGGTTTCTTTTGTCTTTATTAGCTTCTCTTTTTTATTAAAATATATATTTTTTTCCTTGGGTGGGAAATGTTTGGAATTTGATTTTACAAATGCGCACACGGTTATTTATTTTTATTCATTTTACGATCTCAAGATTTACAGATAAGGGTTTATTTATAGTCCTTTCTAGTGAGGAAGGAGGACTCTATCACAGAAGGGGAAATGGCAAAAAGTTAGGGTTTTATCTCTAGCGCCTGTCAACCAATTTCACACCAACTCACCAGCAAAAAAGCACTAGATTTTCCGCCAGGAGTTTTTCACTAATTTTGGTGCTGGGGGGGGTCTGGAAAAGAGCTAAATATAGCGACAAATGCAGCAAGTTGGCAACACTGCTACCATGCTGTCCGGTGTGTGTGTTCCAGGTCCTGAGGTTCTGTGGTCCCACGGTTCCGGTCTACATGGCAGTGACTCTCCTCCTGGCCCTCCGGGAGCAGCTGTGGTCCATCCTGAGGACAGCCACGGTGCCGGACCCCAGCCACACACTGCTGGCTGCTCTGCAGCCTCACAAAGTGGACCTGCCTGTCTACGCTCTGCACCTGCTGCTGGGGTGAGGACATTATTAAAGGGATTGTGACATTTGGAAAAAAAAGTATACCTGCTGATGGGGTGAGGAGGTTATTAAAGGGATTGTGACATTGGTTAAAAAAAAGTATATATTTGTTTTCTTTTTAGGTTTTCTGATACTTTTTCTGATACAAATACTATATGCCTCGTATCTCCTAATCTTTGACCGCAACAAGCCCTCCTGTGAGACACAGACCGAGTACGAAAAAATATGTGGTATTTTATTAGGACTTTTAATACTGAGGACCAATAATATGAAGTCACGTTGAAAGGTGGTGAAGTGGTCCTTTAAACATCTGGATTAATTAATTTACAAGAAGTCTGTGCAATTGTTAAATAATTGCTATTTTGAGTGCTTGCCTGTTAATATCCTAATGAAAATGTCAACACCAAAATCCTGACTTGATAACAGAATTCTTTGGTTTGGTGTCCCCTTGGCACAATTTATGAATAAATATCATGCCCTGTCATGAATAGGGTCAAAAAGCACTGAAATAGTAACCTGGGACACGCGTCATCTGGCATTGGCAACGTTCAACTTAGGAATGTTAACCGGAAACTGAGTCTGGATAGTGCCTGCTTGAATCGAATTTCCCATGAATTTCCCCTCACCTGTTGCGTTGCGCCCTTGTTTCTGATTGGATGTTGTTCCAACGAGCCTAAACTGTTGTTTTTAGAAGTCTCAGCAGTATTTTAGCCTTCATAAGTCACGCCCACTCGTGGAGATATAGGCTCCTTGCCAGACGCAGTTGCAGAGTCGAAGTTGAATTTGAACTTCAACGAGTCTGTTACACCAGGCTACTGAAATGGGCCTTAATTTATAAATGTGATGATGAAATATGACAATACTTGTTTCCCCGCATTGTTGTGTTGCATCCAGGTGTGGCTGGTTTCACGAGGCCTGGTCGGCCCTCCGTCTCCCCCCCGTAGACCACCTCCCCCCGACGTCCCCTGACGGTGCAGGGGGCGTGGCAGAGGAGTGGTCCTGCCTCCTGTCTCCTCTCCTCTACGTGATGGGAGCGGCCGTGGCATTCTGGTTCAGTGCTCTGCTGCGCCTCCTGGTGGGGATGCTGTCACTGCTGCTGGCTCCACTGCACAGGTATCGTGGCCCCCACCTTGACAAAAAACGTCATGGTACCCCCAAATTGACGCTAATTAGCCCTCTGCCGACTGCGGACCTCTCTTTTGAAGACCATGCCTTCTTGGGCTATAAAAACAGGCATATCCATCATCATGCATTTGCTTAGTCAGCACCTTTGGCCAAGTGCTATGGCCGTTTTCAGCCCTTCGACCGTTGACAAAAGTCTCATTCTCTCCTATTGCCCTACTTGCCCCACATCAGGGATCGGGGCTGGAAGCGAAAATGTTTACACCCATTAGGGGTGTCTCTGTTTCTCTCTATTGGTTGTGACTACTACCCCGACTTTTTTTTTTACGAGGTTTCCCCTCAATAGTTACATTTCAATATTTTAGTGCATGTTATTAGACACCATTAGAAGCACATTGGTGAAGACATTTCATGATTTAGTCCCCCCTGATTGCTCAAATATCGGATAAAATGCCCCTGACTAATACACAACAGATTGCAGAGCAATCGTTGATCTGATCAAAACCGTGTGGAAATTGTGGACAAAAATCGTATCCAACGACTAAGACACATTCTTCTGCCCCGGCAGACCGTCTGTGTCCCGTCACTGCGGCGCCCTGCGTCTCCGCACGCAGCTCCTCCTGGTCCTGTGTCTCTGTGTGCTGGGTGGGACGTCCTGTGGAGCGCTGGCACTCCTCCTGGGCTTCCTGCTGCACCTCTACAGGGTGAGTTCTGAGGGAAAACCCTTTGATTCATAACAGGTTGGCAACCGGCCCTTCGTTAGAGTCACTCCCCCCAACCCGTCCTTGTCCAATAGGAATGTTAGCAGCGAGGAGACGACTCAAGCTGTTCTTCTCCCCCATTGAGATGCAAGTTAATCCAATTTATTATATAAACCAGGGGGTTTTTTGACTCGAGTGCTACTTTCAAAATGACCGTCTCAACAAGATCTACACATCAAAAATGTGATTGTTCCATTACTGAAAATTCATTTCAAGGCCCCCTAGAAAGTTTGAGCTTTGAAATAATGGTGATGGTGTTACTTACTGTTATAGTGTTTAAGAATAATGCACTTATAATGAAAAATAGAGGGGGAGAATTGGAAGGTTTTCCTGTTTATGCTATTACTGACGTTTGAAAACACTATTTGAGGTTTGAGTTGACAGTTTGTGATGTTGAGTTTAGTTTCTTGCACCCAAAACTAAGAACTTTCACATTTTTGTCCACAATTTGTCCACAATAACAGTTATTCTCCAATTTCTAATTGTATGGACTCTTGAGAAGCGGTAAAATGAAACCAAATGGACCTATAAGGGTCCCTTTGGTTTTGTTTTAACGCTCTCAAGAGTTACAGGGTCCAAGTGGGACCACAAGCCAACTGTTGGATGTCGTGCCTCCTATAGAGTAAAACACCGGAATTGCATTGCATGTAAACATCCAGTTTGAGAAGCTGTGTTGCTAATGTCAATGCTAGCAAGCTCAAACTGACCCATTCTTGCTCCAGAAAAGCCCAACGTTCCCCATCTGCACCTCCGGATATCACAGACAGACTGTAATCAGTGAGCCGAGCCAACAGTTGCTAAACTGTCTTGATTGGCTATTGGACAATCTCTTTTTTGGGGTGGGATTTAGCGAAGGGCTGATAATCTTGACTTCCTGAACTTTGCAGCATCTGTTTTTATGTTTGTTCTTTTTTTGTAATGTTGTCCAGGTCCTGAGACTACAGATGACAGAGAGGTATCTGAGCCACATGCTGAATCTGGTAAGATTATACTGACTGCAACGTTCACACACCCAATAGCTCGTATGAACTAGGTCTGCAGCCTGAACCCCCCCCTCCCTCCCTCCTTCCCGCCTTCCTCTTGCGCAGTTTAGTTCAGTCAACATTTGTCACTGAATTATTAATCTGACAGAATGTGGTAATGTCACTGGATGTAGGATAGGTGAACGTCATCTAGCTACCGTTCCTTCAGGTCCAGATGTAACATCTCCCAATTTGGGGGGAAGGAGAAAATGGTATGGGTGTGGCTTCGCGCCACGGGTGATGAAGTCACGCCCATACCATTTTTGGTTACAGGACTTATAGTAGGCAGGTATAAGCATCAGTAATAAAATCAGTGTTGTTGATGTTGCAACAGACACGCAGCATGCATAAAGCTAAAGGTCTGACTCAGAGATTTTTCTGTTTTCAATGATGAAATGCTGTTGGTTTAGTGGTGCGACAATTGTAGTTAGTAGCATAGTGTTTAAAACCATTTTAAATATAAGCACTTTAGTTTGGAATATCTTTGAAATTTGGGTCATTTGCATGCCATCATGTTTGGTAGGGCAGTCAGGGAGGGCATTGCCCACCCATGCCCATGCCTATATCTGCCCCTGTGTCCCTTTCTTGTTTGTTACGATCTGGCCCTGGTGCGCGTGTGGGGGGAAAAGGCAAGTTTACTTCTTTATGATAGCACAGCTGTTTTCTATTGCCCGATACGGGTGGATGAACGACCGATGAAGGCATCACGCCAAGCTGTTGTAACACGTTGATCCGTTGCAGGCGCCCCAGAAGAAGCACAGAGACACAGCGACAGGGAATGGTGCAGCGGCGGTGGTGGACGGCCAACGTTCAGCAGCCCTCGGCAGGCCTGAGGGCTGTGATAACGGAGACGCCGGCGCCCCCTTGCTGTCGGAGTGTGCTCTGCAGGAGACGAGACACGACCTCCGGCTGCACCTCTGTCTGCTGACGCTCTGCACGATGCCCCTGGCGCTCAGCGGACCCTCACTCATACACTGGTTCCGCAACCTCAGGTAGGGTGTGTGTGTGTGTGTGTGTGTGTGTGTGTGTGTGTGTGTGCGTGTGCGTGTGTGCGTGCGTGTGTGTGCGTGCATGCGTGCCTTTTTATGCTTTTTAAGGCAAAAAACAACAACCAAGCCTTTTCAACACGTGCCTTCTAGACAAAAAACCCAGAAAGAAATACCTCACGTTATGTTCTTGTGAAGTAACCATTTATGTTGTGGTTTTGGGCTCTCGAATGGGATTGTGTTGGATTGTGAAGTGTCCATGCTTCATAAACAGTGTTGTATCCGACCTGCTTGGAATACTGTAACTTTGCCTGAGGGGTTTTCTGGATCATACATTTTTCAACAACGTTTCGAACTCCTGGAGTTTACATGGAGTTAATGGAGGATGGAGTTTAAACGGTCATTGGATGTCATGCTGCTACTCTTTTTGGAGGAGGAGATTATGAAGGTGACTGTTTTTTTTTTCCTTTCCTTTTTTTTGGAAGAAGTGTCCGCAAGTCGCCGTGATTACAGTAATATGTCATTCGTTACAGCCTAACACTGATGGTCGCCGATGCCACTTCCCAAAAGAAAGATTTGAATTAACAACGTTCGCTCCGAAAGAGCATAACATTTAAAGATTTGTACCACGCTTTCACAATAAGTGTGCCTTATTGTGCCAAGTGGCATGCTATGAGCTTGAAAAGTACAGTATTAACTATCAGTGACTGTTCTCCAGGTATTCCACCCAGTTGGATCCTGACCCCTGCTGGCCTCACACAGTGCCTCTACTTACTGCCTATGTGTTGCTCATGAATGCCAGCACTCAGAAACTCACTACCAGGTAAACACACACACACACACACACACACACACACACACACACACACACACACACACACACACACACACACACTTGTGGCTGTCTCTGACTGAGGTTCTGTCATTTACTGAATTCTTTTTTAATTTTCAAAAAGGACCCTAATGGGTCCATTTGTACACCCTCAAAAAAGGAGTGTCTGAAAGAAAACAAAAAAAAATCTTTTAACTCCTTAACTGTTTTACCACGACTTTTGGAGTGATTGGTTATTCTGTTGTCTGTTTATCACTCCAAAAGTCGTTTTGGGTTTTGTTTTATTAACAAGCTCATTAACTCACTGCACACCACCTCATGAAGTCCTTTAAGTGGTGATTACACTACAAAACCCCCAAAACACCTCACACACTTTACAACTATCATTGATAAATGATAAATTATATAACTTTAAATGCATTTATCTCTGAATGAGCTCTGGAAACAGTGAAATGTGAAAATACAGCCTGTTTTGCCAAATGTATTAAAAAAAGCCGAAACACTTGATCAACTCATTTTATTTTTTCCCTTAAAGTAGACACCTTAAACTGTCTTTGGATATCATTCATTTGTACAAATTCACAACAGAGGATTTTCTATAAATTATTGTGTTAATATTGAGCCTAATGGGAGCGAGCCAAGCTTTTCTGCTGATCTGTCAAAGAGAACAAAAAAAATCTTTTAACATGGTATGTCTGGGCTACCCTGTTTCCAGGCTTTCATTTCACAGCGCAAATGTAGGCCTGGAGATCGAGGCTATCTCAAATGTATATAATGACATAGCAAAATGTTGAAAATGATTGTAATGCCCCTTTTAATGTTTTTTGTGTATGTCCAATCTCCAGTAAAGTCCTGCCTGTGACGTCCCGTCTCCCTCTGCCCCTGGCCGTGGCCATGCTGACCTTCTCCCCGCTGCACCTCTACAGGGTAACCTACTTCCTGTCGGCGGCACTGGTACCCCTGGCCATTTCCTGTCTGCTCTGACAGTATGACCCACGGCTAGGGTCCCTAGAAAAAAACAACACAACCTCAATTCTTGTCCTAATACAGCAGAGCCGTAGACAGAACTTAAGATTTGGGGAGGGGGGAGGAATTGTCCTGCGCAGGAAGTGTCTGCACCTAAGGCTCTCTAAGTGGCCATTTTAGCTGTTGTTGTGATATCTCGGGTGAGCCCACAACTCACACAGTTCTTTTTTTTTTTAATTCATTTTATTTATTTATTTTTTATTATTTTTATTGTTTTTTTATCGAGTGCTTAGCCAGGGTATCTGCGGGTGTTTGGTGTGGGGCATCCTTAAAGTCTTAAAGTCTTAGTTTTAAAGTAAGGCAATTAATTATTCGCGGCATTAATGGTTTTGTGACGTTCATTTTCATCATTTATTTTATTTTAGGTTTTATGATCTCAATTACAGCCAGGAAAACAGAAAAGAAAAGTAAGTTATAGTTCTATGAAGGAGGGAAGTAGGGATTCATAGAACTGTAGTTGCATTCGTAACTTTTTGTTCATTTTAGGTTTTAGAATCTCAATTACAGCCAGGAAAACAAAAGTTACGAATGTAACTGCAGTTCTATGAATCCCTACGGACCACCAGAGGGCGGGTGAAATAGAACCTGGACTTTGAACATTGAATGGATTTTCTAATCTAATTAATTGTAGACATTTTGACATAACATGTGCAGAGCGCCGAAGTCATGACGTCACTCGGTCGTCCACCCGGGTTCACGGAATGAAGTCTGAAATTTCTCTAATAACACGGGGGTCCTCTTCTCATGTAAGAATTGTGGTCCAAAAATAAACAAAGTGGCTCAGCGTTATTGTCGGATGGAGGAGTCTCCCGCATCGTCTTATGACTCATAAAGTGCGAAAACAGCAGTGATATTAGTGTTTTCTCCCAGTTCAGTTGGTTCTTTATATGCATGTGAGTGAAACGGCCTGGATGATTTGTTTTATATTTCAAACACAGTTCTTATATGAGAAAATTCAAAATCCCCCCTATGGAGATGACAGATAAATTGCAGATAAAAAAAAAAAAAAAAAAGTTATGCATGCAACTACGGTTCTATGAATCCCGAATGACTGCCAGAGGACGGTGCTCTTTTTTTTTAATGATTTTTATCACCCATTGCCAATTTCTAATGTGATCCTGGGCTTTACACATCCTCCACCAACCTGAGGACTGGCCTCTTGCTTCCTTCAATGCATGAGGAGTCCAAGCTGCCTTCTTTTCACCTGACAGGAGGGAGTTTCCCTGGTTGGACGTAGCGTGTGGAAGGAACGCGCTATTCCAACCGGTTCCTGTCCCCTCCATCAGGCGCCCCGGCTGTCCACGGGGAAGGCAGTGTAGAGACCAGGATTACTGCACCTTTTTAGTGAGTTTAGTCTAGAGGACACGGGGAGAACATGTGAGGGTACCTACCCTAGGGGACACGGGGAAAACATGTGAGGGTACCTACTCTAGGGCACATGGGGAAAACATGTGAGGGTACGTACTCTAGGGGACATGGGGAAAACATGTGAGGGTACGTACTCTAGGGGACATGGGGAAAACATGTGAAGATACCTACTCTAGGGCACATGGGGGAAACATGTGAGGGTACGTACTCTAGGGGACATGGGGAGAACTTGTGAGGTTCCTACCCGAGGGGACATGTTCTTCATACCTCTGGTGGTCAGCAGGGATGCGCTAGAACAAAAAATTAATAACACAAACCGGTGGACTTGCGATGCTTTTAACCCATAGTGACTTCAACCTTCTGCGCTCTATGGCTGGTGTTTTTTTTGGTTACAACCTTGTCTCATGTTTTATTTCCTGCATTAATAATCATCTGTATTTTCAGGATAATTGAATATTATTGCGGGAACGTTTAGTTTTCGTGGGCATTAGCACTTAGTGGACGTGTGTGTGTGTGTGTGTCTGTCTGTCTGTCTCCGCTGTGGAGTAAAACACAGATAGTGGAAAATGTGAAGCTGTGATCTGAAAGTAGACGTGGCGTTAAGATGAATCCGTGTTGAAATAACCCTTGTTGAGGAGAAGAGGATGAGATGTGGGTCACGTGGTCGTCACATGGTTATCTGTAGTGGGAAGACCATAGTGTTTTTGAAATCATTGACAGATTATACAATCGGTTTCATAAGTACAATATCTGCTGTGTATATATATTTTTTATATATTGTGTTACACAAATTCAGTCAGGATGCTCATTTAATATTGTCAGGATTTAATATTGTTGTGTTGAGGCAGCCGATCGGACGGTCATTTTCAACCGAGAAACACCAGGTAGCCCACCGCTGTGAAGGCGTCAGAAGACGACCGTTTGAATGTCTTTTTATTCGAGAGGCCACGTTAAACAAATAACATCTCATCCACAGGAATATGATTGTATAATTCATTAACAATGTAACAACGTCAGAGAGACTGTCACACAGTCACAGCGTCTTTTTCTTTTTGTCTTTTAAGCTGATCTCGGGTCCCGTATACCGGCGTCGAGACGTGTGATCGAAGCACTAAAATTTATTGGAAAGGGACTGTCAAAACACATTGAAGTGTCAGATTGTAGCTGTCAAGACTGTTTTGCGTGCATGTGGTTGTGTGTGTGTGTGAGTGTGAGTCTGAGTGGGTTGTAATAGAGCTGTGCAGTGACGTCACCGCCCCGGTTCCAGAAGTCTTTTCCCAATTCATTTTTCTCATAGACTTTTCGAAAATAATTTATATCAAGACGATTACGCCGCGGACAAAGCCAACTCGAGTCGTGACGAATCATGATGACACACACAAACTTTTGGGACAATAAAATAATTTCTAAGATGAAAAACGAAACAAAAAGTCTTGTATCATGCCGTTTTCTACTTTTTCCCAATTATATATTATATGATGATATTGTGTTTGTTGTCATGATTTGTCACGACCTGAGTTGGCTTTGGCCGCGGCGTAATCGTCTTGATATAAATTATTTTCAAAAAGTCTATGAGAAAAATGAATGGGGAAAAGACTTCCGGAACCGGGGTGGTGACGTCACTGCGCATCTCTATTTGCATTACGTTCATTTTTAATCCGAAAAACACACTGGTCTTCATGGATGTGGGCAGTTCAGAAACCAGTTTTCTATGCGCATCATCATTAGCAGATTTTTTTAATTGAACTTTTTTTTTATATGAAATGTATTTTTAGTGTCGTGAGAATGATGAATTCTCACATTGCAACTTTTTCAGGATTAGAAAACCTGCAGTTTCTGTTAGCTTGGATTCCTCATCGCTGATGTCACTGGAAGACAGATTTACGAACTGTCCACAGTCCATAGTTTTAAGCCAGAGAGGCTAAACAACATCAAAATGGTGGTCTGCGGCTCATTAGTCTGGAGGAAATTGTGGTGAAAGGGGTACAGTGGTAGCATACAGTGCATGCTAGAGAGTGTGCTAATGTGAACCAAATGGACCCGCTAGGGTCCCCACTCTCGGAAAAAAGGTTGTACAAGGAAAAAAATTAATAACATGGTGAAACACTTGATGATAGAGCCGCCTATCATGGAATTCACTGATCCCATGAAGTGAACGGAGTTTGCGACAGCGTAAAGGCCATTTCAGAGATGGACTTTCGGTGCCCACCGCGACCACCGCGAACACCGTTTCCTACAATATGACGTCATACCACCGCAACCACCGCACTTTCCAGCCCACCTCTCGGATTTTACTAACCACCGCACCGCACCGCAGCGGTTGCTTGTTTTTAACGGCTGGTTAAAAAAAAGAAAACACACAACACACCACAGCGCGGTGCGGTGCTGACAGTGGACTTTGAAATAGCGGTGGTCGCGGTGCTCTGAGCGGTGCTCACGGTGGCCACCGAAATTCCAGACTCTGAAAGAGCCTTAACTCTGTCTATACTCTGGGCCTGTTACCATATGCTTCTCCCCAAGTGTTCACATGTTTGCTTTGAAACACGACGAGTAACAAAAAATGACTCTTTTCCAAAGACGCCACTGTTTTGTGACGACGCGACACCCACACACCTCCATCCATACATGCAAACCGTCACTCTTGTGTGTTAACACTTTGAATGTACAGTAACGTGTACCATGCGTGTGTGTGCGCCCCCCAACCCCCCTTCCCCCACCCCCCGAGAACTTTGGACTAAAGTCTGTGGACTTTTAATGCCTGTTTTAAAAAGAAGTGAGGCAGCTCCTCATTTCACACGAGTGTGATTTTTGTAAGACTTAAATGGCGTAGTACTGTACGTGGGCACTTTGGTGTGCACTTCAATATTTGATTTTTTTTGAAGTTAACTGTTGCTACTCGGTTTAGTTCCACACGTGACTTGGTGATCAAAGTGATTTTGCGATATAATAGAGCATAATGTACGGAGCCCTGGAGGTGCCATGCAGAAAAATATATTTTAAAAGCGTTCGAACGCTATATTTAGCGTTCGAACGCTTTGTTAAATCGTCCAAACGCATTATAAAGTCGTCCAAACACATTATAAAGTCGTCCAAACGCGTTATTAAAAAACGTCCAAACGCGTTATAAAAACGTCCAGACGCTTTATTCAACAAGCAATCAAGCGTCTTTTTTGGACTTCCAGACAGCTCGCGGCGAGCAGGGAGCCGAGCTGCGGACCTGCCCGACCGAGGAGCTCTCTCGGTCGGGTAGAGTCGGCCGCTCTTCCCCTTGCTCGGCGTGAGAATGGGGACAACCGGAAGTCACGGAATGCATTAGAGTCTACTAGAATGCTTTCTGCCCATTGCGTTATAAAATACAGAGACCACATCTGGAGGAAACAGTTAATGCAAGTGGATGGAAGGGAAAATCAGAATACGTCTCTATCCAACTCTATGTTTCTGCCCCCTCAATGTCGCAACCCTTCTACTATATGGCCCTGATACAGTGTATAGACGGTGGAGATTCTGAAGGAGGATTCGGCTACGTCACATCCCTACACGTCTACGACGTGGTAACTGCCTCTCACTAGCCAATGCTGGCTAGCTAACTAGCTTTTTGACTCATCCTTGGGTGTAAAGGGTTCCCGGGGGCAGGGGCCGCTCGGGGACCCCTCGAAGATGGAGCTGGACTTAAAAAACATTTTCATTTTTTTCGGACCTCCGGAGCTCGCGCCGAGCAAGGGGAAGAGCGGCGGACTCTACCCGACCGAGAGAGCTCCTCGGTCGGGCAGGTCAGCAGCTCGGCTCCCTGCTCGCCGCGAGCTGTCTGGAAGTCCAAAAAAGACGCTTGATTGCTTGTTGAATAAAGCGTCTGGACGTTTTTATAGCGCGTTTGGACGTTTTTTAATAACGCGTTTGGACGACTTTATAATGCGTTTGGGCGACTTTATAATGCGTTTGGACGACTTTATAATGCGTTTGGACGATTTAACAAAGCGTTCGAACGCTAAATATAGCGTTCGAACGCTTTTAAAATATATTTTTCGGCATGGCACCTCCAGGGCTCCGTAATAATGTGTTTATTTTTTTGTACAACAAAAATCGTGGAAATGGACATTTCGGTCTCTATGAGTATAATGATGATTGTGGTTGTTTTTTATTATTATTTTTGGTGTTCACTGTGATGTGCCCGTAGCTTCACGATTAACCAGTTTAACAAGTGAAAAGTCTCCCGACTCAAAACGTCAGCTCTGCCGTTTATCTGAGATAATCAAATGATTGCTGACATTAGTGTTGTTGTCCTGCATCTTACTTGAACATTATGGATTAGGACCAAATTACAGTAGTTTTTTTTTTTTTTTTTCTTTTTTCTTTTTTAAAGGTAGGGTAAGTGATTTGAAATTCATGGTGTAGTACCAGCCTATTGCACTAGGGGCGTCCAACAGTAGCTACACTATGTGAACCTGCTGCTCGATCCTGATTGGAGGAGAATTCGCCACCACCTGGGGAACTTTTATTAGCTCCTCTGCTAACGTGGGGGAGGGGGAAACTCCATATATGGTTTCCACACCTTATAATAGAGCATTTTAACAGAAAAAAATATTTTGTGGGTGATATCTGACAAAAGTGAAATCACTTCCCCTACCTTTAACACAAAACTCAATAACCTTAAAGGGATATTTCAGTTCAGTTCAAAAGTTCATTTTATGGTCTACTCAGGCTCATGTCAACACCCCCAGACAGTTTATTTGAAGTTTAAGTTATTTAATGTCAGTTTTAGCTTTCCCGCCACCTTCCTGTACAAACCCATTATAACTGAAAACTCCTTTTTAACCATAGTAGTTTCATCAAAAGCACCTGTGCGAAAGAGTAATCCATGGAAAGGATAAGCCATATCCTTTCCATGGATTTAGAATGTGTGTTTTCATGCATTCTATACAGTACATTTGTAATGCATCATAATGTGCTGTACAATTACATCATTTTATAATGCATTGTCAATTCATACACAAAACTTGTATGTCTATCACGATGATAACTGTAATGCACTATGACCCCTGTTTGTCCTCAGCAATTGTGAGGCATTGATAAATAATGTAAACGATCATGAATATTGATGAGTAATTATAATTATACAGTGTTAGTAATGGATTATGATGCGAAACCTTTTAAAGGGAAACAATGGCGGCCCTGTTGTGGAGAGAAAAAAAATGAACAGCCTACTAGACTTTCTCCCACTCAACTCAAACCCACACATGCATCACGTCTGTTCCTCAAATGAACTGTTTGGGCGTGGTCAGGTCACCCTATAGGCCCAGCTCTTTATATGGGTGGGCCGCAGCCCACCTCTGGCCCGCCCATGGTTACGCCTCTGATCTGTACAGATCTTTTGACCGACCGTATCTATAGACTGCAGTGTTTTTTTAAAGACACATATATTTACATGGGAAATTTACTGTACATAACGGTCTGAAATACTGAAAGTCTGCAACGATCTTCTTAACAGATAACAGTTCATCACAACCTGAATGTTGACCCTAATCCACAACTAATGAAATGTTTAATGTTTAGAATTAACTCACCGACTGCTGAACGCGAACTACAACACAGAGCTATGTAAAATATCGATCACATGGTTCATCAGCTATTAGCATTCGCAGCGCACCTGGGCTCAGCCATTTTGAATTGCGTGCACAGTTCAGCATTGTGTTGGCTTACTGTCTGTTTGCAAGTGAAGCTTTTCACCTATTTATGCTAGAAATATCCTAAAAAAAACAGGGTTGTATTAAAATGTAGCCTGTTTGACCTTCAATGTTCTTCTTCCCACAAATGAGGCTTAACCACCTTTGCACCGAACGCGAGGATTAAGTACATACATGTGTATGCCACAAGCGCTCATGTTTTGAAACCCTTTATTTTGAAACACCATATCTCCAAATCTACTGTAGATGTAAGCTGATGACGTCTCGTGTTTCTGGTGTCTTGAAAAACGGACATTGGAGGGGTAGAATCTTGAGATAATGCCATTTCGAATGCATGGGATAGAATGGGTGCAGGGGCACTATTTTATTTATTTATTTATTTTGTTTTCAAAATGGCCGCACCTATTTTGTCCCAAATGAAATGCGACTAAACGACGATCGGCATGCGATACGTTCGGCTCAAAAGATGGCCTAAAGAATGGAATCAGTCAATCAGGGGAATTCCACCCATTTTTATTTGGTTCCATTTGTACGCTCTCAGAAAAACGAAGCGTCTAAAGAAATCCACTAACAAATATACATCTTGATGATGTCATGAAGATGTGTTTCACCATGTTAATGATTTCCTTCAGACCTCCATTTCTAGGAAACACAGAATGGCGGAACATTTATATCATGTCCACCCAGCACCTCTAAGGTATATTAATGCCATATTAGAACGTTGAAAATGGGTGGAATTCCAAATTTTAGTGTTTGTGTTCCTCGAGTTCGGCACTGGTGGGCTTTCTTATCATTAACTGAAGAACTGGGGGTCGTGTTGTTATCAGAATCGTCTTATATTCAGCACAATGCGGCAAATGGCAAGTCGTTACCACTGTGTTTTGTAGTCGGGCCACTTAATGTCTATTTTTCTGCTTCTATAGAGTGAATTCAGTGGTGTTAGCTGGTTACGCATTGTGCAGAACTTTTAGAGCCTCTTTGCTGAGAACTGCCATCTCTACGGGACCTGTTTTTTTTACGGATTAGAATGTTTCTCTTCTCGGAGAGCTTCTACCGTTGGACAGGACTTGAGAAAAAAAAGGAGAGATTTCTTCCTCAGGTTTAAGCATTGTTATGACCTTTTTCTTTTCTTTTCTTTTCTTTTTTAAAGGATTGGTTTGGTGTGTGTTTTATATTTTTTCACCTTTTTATCAGATGGTTGTTGTATAAATGGGAATAATGTGCAATTTTTGAAGCACCGTTGATGTTGAAATAAATTGATTGAAAAGAGCCCGGCTGTGCGTTTGTTGTTGGTTACTACCCAGGGGCGGATGTAACATTTCCCAATTAGGGGGGCAGGAGAAAATGGTATGGGGGCGGCTTCATCACCCGTGACGCTGAATTTGCGCCAGGAAGTCGCCCCCATACCATTTTTGGTTACAGGACTTTTATTAGGCAATTAAGCATCAATAATAACATCAGTTGTTGTTGTTGAAGTAACTTACAACAGACACGTGATGTGATGTTTTCAATGATGAAATGCTGTTGGTTTAGTGGTACAACAATGTGTTTCAAATCGTTTTAATTAAAAGCACTTCAATTTTAAATATATTTGAAATTTGGGTCCTTTGCATGCCATCATTTTTGGTGGGGTAGTCAGGCCACACACACACACACACACACACACACACACACACACACACACACACACACACACAAATTAGCACCGCCTTTCCTGAGCCACAACAAAGTGTCTGTCTGCAGGAAAACAACTGCAGCATCAAGTAGAAGCAACGTAAAGGAGGAAACTGCAAACAGCTTTATATCTATTTTGATTTTTGGTTAAAAGGTTTGGTGATGGTGATTATTAGGCTAGGCATGGACAGGTGTAATGCAGAGACAGACAAGAGAGAAAGCAACATCTTGGCGCATTAAACTGCACTCATCCACACACTACACAAATTCAAGCATATCATCTTATGCTGGCTATGTTCAGGGCAGTGTATTAAAAAAAAAGGTTGAATCATACAAATGCAAAGGATCAGCAATGCAAAGGATGAAATTCGGTATGAAAGCGATTTGCATTGTCGGAATCCATTTACGCATTGTAAGCCATTTGCAATGCATTACTTTAATTTGTGACTTCTAGAAGAATTGTTATTTCGGTCGACTTTTGCTGGAATTGTGGACAATAACTGCTTTGCTTTGCTTTGCTTTGCTTTGCTTTGCTTTGCGTTGTGCAAAGAGCAAAGGTCCATTCCTGGCATGCTACTGCAACACAGTTTCATGTTAACAATCTCAAGAGTTAAAAAATATTCATTAAATTGGCCCAAGTCTAATTACAAAATGTAGAAGATTAATGGACATTTTGATCTGTATGTTTGACTGTTTTGTTGACTGTTTCAACTGGCTGAATATGGAAGGTACTGTATATGTGATGATGTAAAACTTTCATTTACTCTGTTCCCACGTCACATTTACAATATCATCAGGGCAACCCCACTTCACAATTATTGCAAAGTGAAGGGGAACACCACTACTGTGATTGTGATGGCTTTGAACGTTTTTTCTATCATCAGGGCAACCTGTAAACTTCATTCTGTAAACTTTTTTTCAGTATGTGTTGAAAATACAGGTGTTGACGTATAGTAAAAGTAAAGTTTTACATCATCATACATCGAAATGATTCGATTAATGGGCAAGAAACGTGATGTATGATGTATTACAATATCGCAATTACAATATCATCGGGGCAACCCCCACTTTGCAATTGTAAAATTGCATTCATTCTAGTTAATTAATTGTGAAGCTGTGATTAATTTGATTCACTTTTTGAATAATTCAGCAGCCCTTTTTTTAAAGGTAGGGTAAGTGATTTGAAATTCATGGTGTAGTACCAGCCTATTGCACTAGGGGCGTCCAACAGTAGCTACACTATGTGAATGTGAACCTGCTGCTCGCTCCTGATTGGAGGAGAATTCACCCTCCACCTGGGGAACTTTTATTAGCTCCTCTGCTAACGTGGGGGAGAGGGAAACTCCATATATGGTCTGCACACCTTATAATAGAGCATTTTAACAGAAACAAAAAAAATGTGGGTGATATCTGACAAAAGTGAAATCACTTCCCCTACCTTTAAATACTACAGATTTTAGCCGTCACTGTCTCTGATGTCGCCAACACTCGACTCACTGCTTTTCTGGACCACAATTTCCATAATGCTTTGGTGCACTGTTTCTCCTTGTGGACAGTGGGAGGGGCTGTCTGTCTTACTGAGACGACATGACATCTAGTGCCAGGCCGGATCAAAATATTTGGAAGGGAATAGTGGACAAGAGCTCTGGTAGCCTAAATGAAATTTTACACTTGGTTAAATGCTGAGAATAGCAGATTTCCATTAAGCTCAAGCTTGTAGATCTGCTATTTGTGTAAATAAAAGTGTCGTTTCTAAGCAATTTGGAGCCTCAGGCAAGATTTTCCCTCCAGGGAAAATCTCCTGTGATGTCATACCTACCCCCTCCACCCTCATGGCGCCCCAGGCAACTGCCCATGCAGTCTGCCTAATGGCAAAAAACGCCCCCGGTAGTCATTTTTCTATTGTTTAATGTTCTACCTATGATGTCATGTTGTCCACTAAGACGCATGGCTCCTGCTGCACCTCTGTCATGGTACCACCAGAGGGCTCCATGCGTCTCCTGTCCAATAATCTGACTTGAGTGCGACATACAGCAGTGGTCATCCCAGTTTTAGGGCTCTTCCCCGCGGCTAACCAAATGGACCCATCAGGGTCCATTTGGTTAGCCTATCTTGAGAGTGTAGCCTACAAATGGAACTTTGAGAAACTTGAGTTTTTTTGTTGTTTTTTTTTTTTTTACTCTCAAGAGTTAAAGATCTATAAGAGTCACTGTGTATTGGTACAGTAGCACTCATGTTTAACTGTGCTTGTATTTAAAGGGGAACTCCACCCATTTTCAACATTTTAATATGTCATTAATATACCTTAGAGATGTTGTGGACATGATAAAAAAAAGTTCCCCCAATTCTGTATTCGGGTATTCGCTAAAAAATAAAGGTCTGTCATTAACATGGTGAAACACATCAGATGACACCATCAAGATGTATTTGTAATGGAAATGGATCCGCTATAGGGTCCATTACAAATACATCTTGAACAAGATTTCTCAGGAAAATCTTGAAAATGGGTGGAATTCCCCTTTAATTGTCACTTCCAATTAAGTGTTAGTTACTTGTTTGCAACAGGCCTACCATGTTTATTTCATCAAGACCAGAGATGGTGGTCTTCAACAGTGGTTTTCAAACCTTTTTCATACCAGGGCCCACTATTTATTCTGCATTTTAGCCACGGACCACCATTTGATCTTGAGTTTAGTCTCTCAGATCCAAAAGCAAGGACTAGTTTTAGTCCACAATTTAGTAGAAATAACTGAGCTAAATGTTCAAAAATAACAATTCTTCTACGTTCTAATTAATTGTGTATATGGTTCTTGAAAATTAAGTAATTGGAGATGTCTAAATATAATTTAACTCCCGAGAGCGTTAAAATGAAACCAAAATGAAACCAATAAACCAAATGGACCCTTACGAGTCCATTTGGTTTAGCTGGGGAGCACCTGGAATATCCTCTCATGCAGGGACCACCGGTGGTCCCCGGACCACCTGTTGAAAACCCCTGCTATAGTGGCATGCTAGTGCATATCCCACGAGTTATATAGGCCTATATGAATTCATTCGTTCAATCGATCATCGATCAATCAGTACTTGGCTAGATTACGTAAGGTGCTGCCGTGTCGTGTGTGTGTGTGTGTGTGTGTGTGTGTGTGTGTGTGTGTGTGTGTGTGTGTGTGTGTGTGTGTGTGTGTGTGTGTGTGTGTGTGTGTGTGTGTGTGTGTGTGTGTGTGTGTGTGTGTGTGTGTGTGACACACACACACAGATCTCTGCGGGGATGGGTCTCTCCCCCTTTAAGTCGCCGCCCACCGCCGTTCATTCTGCCACAGTAACAAGAACCACATGAACATTGAACAGATCAAAGCGCCAGCTGCCTCCCCCTGATCGTGTCTTATTATTTCCACACAATCTGCACGATCGGTTCGGTCCAACAAACACACACACATGATCAGTTCCTCTATAGTAGCCTACTGTACGCGATGCGACCAACAGCGACACCTTTTACATTTACTTTCGAAGTGCATTTACGCCATCAGCACTAAAGACACCACCACCATCATCATCAGCAGCAGCAGCTCTTTTGCCACCGTGTTGGGGTTTTTAATCGGACAGTCCGACCCCAGAAGAACTACTGTTAATCGGGGCAAGAACAACAACGGCTGCGGATTTGATCTGTTCGATTCTGGACCGGATCGGTCGCTACTAGTAGCCTACTCGCTACTAACCTATCTGGTTTGATCGGAAAAATCGCTGCATGATCGCTGACCATATTAACCATGGGGAGTGATCTGCGCACACCTCTGGAGGTATACTTGAGCTGCGTTTGAAGAGAAGAGAAGAGCGAGAGAGAGAGAGATCGAGACCAGCCCCCAGATTTCCCTGCTGCCCTCTCTCTCGATCCGTCCGCATAGGATGGACCTTGTCCTGTCGACGTGAAACAGGTCGGATCAAACCGAACCGGAGGAGAAGTAGGAGGGAATCGAGCTATAACCTACGATAGGTAGGTGTAGGCTTTATAATATACAGTCTCGATCGCCCCCCCCTTCTTCATCTCCATCAAATCCTTCTCGACCCCTCTCCTCCTCCTCATCCTCGATCGCCACCCCTCCCTCCCTCCCTCCCTCCTCTCTCTCCCCGTGGCGCGGCATCACCCACCCACCTTCCCCTCCCCACCCAGTCCCCACCCTCCCCTCCCCTCCCTTCCCGGGCCGATCCGCGCCGTGCCGTGCTGTGCTGTGCTGTACCCTCCCTCCTTCCTGCACGTACGTACGTTCACTTCACATGGACTGGAGCTGGAGGACTGCGGGAATGCTAATAACAAGCGATCCATCCATGATCCATCCCTCCATCCATCCGTCCACAACACAACACCAGCAGCGGTGATCTAGCTGCAGCCAGGGCAGGTGTCACCACTGACTGCAACTGCTGCAACTGTGATTTGACAACTCAGCCGCCGCACCACCACCACCACCTCTGCGCAAAAACAAGGTAAATCATATGCGACCCCTCCTCATCATCATCATCATCATCATCATCATCATCATCGTCTTGATCATCATCATAGTCATCGTCAAAGTGATCAGCGGCGCTTTGACGATGACTATGATGATGATCAAGACGATGATGATGATGATGATGGCATCGTACGTGGTGTTACGGGAACGGGAAAACCGCGCCACTGTAATGTTGTTGGCCTTGTATGCGTGTCACGTACCCGTGCGTTAGCCTACCTACTTGCTCGCGTTGATTGATCGTGCGTGCGTGCATGCGCGTGTGCGTGTGAGAGGGAGAGAGTGATCGATTATGGTTAAGCTTGCCTGCCTGCAAGGCTGCCTGCCTGCCTGCCGCGTCAAGGATATGTTGTTGTGGTGCACATAAAGGAAAAATGACGTAGGGAATTCCCACAGTAATCCAATAGCGTGCAATGACAGCACTATATACCTCCTACAGCAGCAGCAGCACACTGAGGCGCATGCATGCACTAGAGCCAGGTCCCCTCAGTCATCACCGCACCACCATCCACTACATGCGTCATGTGCGCAAAAGATGATATATATGCCCCCACACAACCATACTGTAACACTGTACTACGCCAGGGGTGGGCAATTATTTTCCCCCAAGGGGGACAAATGAGATACATAAAATATTGTACGTGGAGGGCCAAGACTGTAAGCTGAACTAAAGTCTGTGTAATATTAATTTCATTTCAAGATAAAAGTAAGAAAGACCAACCGTTTTGACACCAGGGAGCTCTATTTATTCAGTATTTGTGCCACAGAGGACCGCGCATTTGATGACATTTTAGCCCCCACACAGACACCAAAAACTAAAGATTTCTTTTGCTTTTGTTGTTCACAATTCCAGGCTGGATTTCACAAGCAAAACAGGCAAACATAGATAAAAAATGACCATTCTTCTACATTCTCTGGCTAATCCAGATGATGAATATTTTAACTCTTGAGAGTGTAAACATGAAGCCAAATGGTTTCATTTTTACGCTCTCAAAGAGTTACATCTGGTTAACCAACTTCCCATATTTAACTGGAACCACTGGTGGTCCCCAGACCACTGGTTGAAAACCACGGTACCCACGGTAACCATGGGCCTACTGTTGTTGCGTTGACAACCTGCAGCCTATAGGTTAGCCTACTGCAGTGAGTGCAGTAGGCTGCACTCACTGCAGCCCCCCCAAATTGGGACTATCTATAATTAGACCAGGGATTTTCAACCTTTTTGATACCGGGGCCCACTATTTAGGCTATTCATATTTAAGCCACAGATCACCACTTGATGACATTTTAGCTCCCACACAGATCCCAAAACTAAAGATTTCTTTTGCTTTTGTCGACAATTCCAGGCTGGATTTAGGAATCAAAGCAGGCAAACAATACAGATCAAAATGACAATTAATCTACTATATGCTCTATAGTTGTGTAGACTGATTCACATGATGAATATTTTAACTCTTGAGAGTGTAAACTTGAAACCAAATGGAACCGCAAGGGTCCATTTGGTTTCATGTTTACGCTCTCAAAGAGTTGCATCTGATTAACCAACTTTCCATCGTTGAGCTGGGGACCACCTGAAACCCTATCAAGGACCACTGGTGGAGGGTCCCCGGACCACTGCTGTAGGCTGATACAGTGGATTGTAAGCTACTGTCGCTGTGCGTTGAGATCCTGCAGCCTACAGGCTACTGCAGTGATTCACAAACTTTGTTTTCATGCCAAGGAAGGACCCCAAACATTGGGACTACTGTAACTAGGCATGGAACCCTTGAAAAAATATATCCCATGCATCATGATGCATCATGCAGCCAGATATGTTTTAGTTAGGCAATGTAGCATCATGCAGCGATAATTCAACTTCAATTTCAGTTTCTTTTGTGTTTTTGGTGTTCCCTCCCATGTGTATGTTCGATCCGGATTTCATATCTTGCAGTGAGTAGCCTACTCTGTTACAGTGCTCTCAAAACAGCTCATCTGATTTTGGCCTTATAATGATGTCATCAATACACCCTGCTTCATATAATTCCTTCTCTTCTTCAGTCTTCCGTTAGCCTGACCTCCTAGAAACTGCTTTGGTAGAGATGGACTTCAGTCTGAATAATGAAGTGAAACGAAATGACAATTCAGAATGAAGTCCCTCTCTACCAAAGCAGTTTCTAGGATGGGCGTTATCAAAGCAGCAGTCTTAACGGTGATTGGTTCATATATGAACCCCTAAGAATATTGGAAAAGCAGACGACGTTGTGAAGGAAGTGAGTGACAGGGCTGTTGGCCAATCGGGTGCCGGAATTGTTTGTTTACAATGTTCCTTATTGTTGATTTTCTAAGCTGACATGGCACGGAAACAAGCCTGGGGTTTTATCTAGCATCAGTATTATAATGACTCAATCGAAACCACTGGGAAACCCTTTAGGAACTCCCTCAATCAAGGACCCCTGGGGGGTCCCCAGGCTCTCTTTGGGAACTACTGGCCTACAGTACTGCAGAGCACTGTGAGGACCACCAGCGGTCCAAACCATACCTGTACCTACCTGCACGGGCGCCGACACGGGGGGACGAGGGGGACAGTTGTAGGGGGCCCGAAGCCAGGGGGGCCCACTAAAAGCTTGGATTAATAAGTGGGGTTGCAGGAACAGCGCACGAGCGCTCAGTTTCTGAGGTGTACCCACACATTTGTTGTACAAACATTGCGACAAACGCGACAACGGTTCCGGCGCGCAGCTCCGATCCAAAAACTTGATCCACACAACGTGTCGCCGCGCCGCGCCGCCCCCCCCCCCCCCCCTCCAGGAAGGGGGGCCCATGTCAAAAAGCTGTGCAGGGGGCCCAGAATTGCTAGCAGCGCCCCTGCCTACCTGTAACCTACATTCGGGAAATCATTACTTGCATGAGCGGCATAGGCGTGCATACATAGACGTCAAGGGGGGTTTGAGCACCCCCTAGTGGCCCTCTCTGGACCAACATGCCCTTTTTAAAAGAGCAGAAAGATGATGAAATGCTGTTTTCTATGCGTTTTTAACCCCCCAAAACTCAATTTTCCGCTAGAGTGCCCTCCTGGTTACATTTGAGCACCTGCCCTTGAAACTCTCTGTGCACGCCAGTGATGAACATAGTGGGTGCAAGTCATGTGATCGGTGCCTGGTGTTCGGTTCCTTGGGGTACTCCGATTGGCCGGTTTGGGGGGGGGGGGGGGGGGGGGGGGGGGGGTCTATGGTGCCGCTGACGTCATCACTCCAAGATGGCGCCAACTGCCGCTCCCGCCATCTAGGGCCGATTCCAAGAACTGTAGTCAGAACAGTAGTCTTTAAGAGCAACCGGAAGTTATGTCATCACTCCTATAATAATGGCGGAGGCACCGGGGGCTGGTTGTTTCTATAGGACTTCTATGGGAGTGTCGTCTCTTTACATAGAATCTCTTTGATTCTGAAATGAAGAGGAGGAATTATACAAAGTAGGATGCATTGACAACAACATCGTCACAAGGACGAAATCAGATGAGCTGTTCACACATGGGAGCACCAAAAACACAAATAATAATAATAAAATGTTATTTCCCCTCTAACACAGAGCGTACTGTTTAAAAAGTCTAAAAAGTGATTTTATAATCTCTGCAAACACAATGTACAGATCCTGTTAAAAAACTGCTAAAACTATTTGGTTCTGTTTATACACTGCAGAGTGACGGCGCACACATTCGGGTTCCATTCGTAGTGACACTGCAGAGTTACAGACTTGTAAGGGTCCTGGTATCAAAACAGTTGAAAATGATACAACTTTATTGTACTCCATTGTATGTAGCGTTTGGTACAGTAACCTATACCAGTGGTTTCCAGCCAGTTTCTCACCAAGGACCACAATTAATTCTGCCTTTCAGCCATTTGATTTGAGTTTAGTCTGTTGTGGACCCAAAACTAAGGATTTTCAAGTTTTTTGTCCACCATTTAGGAGAGATAACTGGGAAAGCGTTGGTCAAAATAACAATTCTTCTACAAATATTAAGTAATTCAGATGTTTACATAAAATTTAACTAAAATGAAACCAAATGGACCCGTAAGGGTCCATTTGGTTTCATTTTACGCTCTCAAGAGTTACAGAGTGTGTGTGTTGGTAACCAAGTGTCCATTTGGTTACCAGCAGTCCATCATTTAGCCAGGGACCACCTGGAATCCTCTCAGGGGGACCACTGGTTGAAAACCACTGCCCTATACCGTTTCTGTATGGTAAACACAGAATAGTGCACCTGTACTGTACTACACTACGGTACTGTAGGTAGGTGTATATGGCTGAGAATAGTGCAGGCTGCTGGTTTGTTGTGTGCATAGACTGTGAGATGATGTCCAAAAATAGGATCTGTTTTCCCTCTTGTGAAGAAGCATTAACACTTTACGCACCGAAAGCTGGGATGTGAGGTGTTGTGCTGCACCGTGGAAGGCAGGAGAGTATTGGTATTATTATTGTTTTCATTTGCCAGGATCGATGATTGTTTACTGTACCGTCATGTCATAAGAACTTTTTTTTGTTCATAATGGACATATTAGTAACGGAAAGTTTTGAAAATCTTGGAACTAAATCGTTACCAAGAAATTTCTTCACCAGTGTGTTTCTAATAGTGTCTACTGACATGTACTAAAATTGTTGCAATTCGCAACTTATAGAAGGCAAAACATGCACCATGTTTTATGACTTACTTCTGTATGTAGCATGTTATATGTCTAACTAGGAGTTTTTTCATGATGCTGAAGCAAGCATTATTATTATTATTTTTTTTTCTCAAAAAACAACTCCTTGGGCCAAAAACAGACATACCCATCATCAGAAATATGCTTAGTCAGCACATTTGGGCAAGAGCTATGGCTGTTTTCAGCCCAATGTATTTTTTTTTTCTTTCTTTTTTTCCTCAAATGAAATCGGAATGAATTCAGCATCATGAAAACCAACTAGTTAGACATATCACATGCTACATAAAGCATGAGGCTGTGACCAGTACCCTGACTTTTACATGTTCATGAGGAGTTGAATTTCAACATTTTAGTACATGTTATCAGACCCCATTAGAACCACATTGGTGTAGAGTATTTCTTACTAACGATTTAGTTCCCAGATTTTCATAACATTTCATTAAATAGGCCTATTACCAGATGAAAAGAAAGAAAGAAAAAAAGATGCCATGATCCTTTTCAGGGGTTGGACTTATCGCTCATTTGGGATAATTGTATAATGCCTATAGTGGCTGTTTTACCAGCATT
Organism: Benthosema pterotum; assembly: GCA_039105355.1. Lineage (NCBI taxonomy): Eukaryota > Metazoa > Chordata > Actinopteri > Myctophiformes > Myctophidae > Benthosema > Benthosema pterotum. Next base: position 3,755,990 of record CM076978.1, read on the forward strand.
TTAGACTTAGGAAGGAGCACTTTGTCTTATTTAGGTTTGAAAAGAAACCACACAATTCATTTGTGGCATTGTAAAAGCAGCCCAGGGGTCTGCTTAAGACCATTAAGTCATTATTGGCCTCTCTATAGTGGAAAAGAGACGGCTACAACAGCATTGCACAAAACACAACCCATTTTGGCTTATCACTGCACTGCTCAACAGCATACTGGAGTGTTAATTTAAGTTGTGAAACCTACAATGAATAATACTATATTTTCACTATAGGGAACAAGCACGAGGGGACTTCTTGGTCCCTTATTGTATTTGTCTGAAATAAAAGTGCAGCTCTTATTTTGAAGAGGACAGGAAACGGACAGGAAACGGTTGTCTGTGGTTGTAGCCTACATTAGCCGAGGAGGAGGGACTGATGTAAACATTATAACATGGTGGTGTTTGTGGAAGTGGTGTATGTTGTTTTTTACATGCTTTTAGCTTATTATATTTACCATATCATGAAAGCCATGCAATGCATGTACACACTTTGGAATATGCATTCAGATACACGTAAACCCAACCTCTACAACTGCAACTAGCATCATAGGTGAGTCATTAATTCATTGTCAAAGTATCACACTGGTAAAAATCATCAGCAGCAGCTGAGCAAAACATGATCAGCTTGGCAGGGTAGTAACTGCCTGCAAGGATGTATTTGGGAGTTGGAACCGTTAGACATGTAACATTTTAGTAGCTCCACCATGCGCTGTAGTGCAGTGGAGAACAGAACAGTACAGTATATGCATTTGCTGTGAAATGGACTCGACTCGTATTGACTCGACTCGAGTCGAGTCCAAGTCGCATTTTTCGGTGACTTGACTTGCTTGGGACTTGTAGGTAAAATACTTGAGACTCGGACTTGACTTGAGACAACCTGACTCGGCGACTCGTCCGAGTCATCGTCCGAGTCACCATTGCCGGGAGGCAACGGTGTGCAAATGAAACCAAATGAACCAGTCAGGGAGCTAACGCGACCACCTATTTGCGGGGGTCCCGACCCACGGTCTGAATCACTGACGGGAGCGGAGCGGTGGTGAACGCCATTGCCATCTAGATCTAGTACAAGACTTGCAACATTGAGGGGTCAGAAAACAGCCTAGTCACGTGATTCATGTGCATTTTGGATTTTGGCAGTTGGCAACACTGCGTGTAGTAGGCTACACGAGTAGGTAGCTAACTTAGTGCCTGATGAAAAATGAACACTATGTTAAATTAATGATCGTGCAGGTATGCCTGCTCTACAAAATGCTACACCTATGTGCTACACAAGCACAATTGTACTGTAACTCTCATCTCTATTTATACATTTTTTCTTTCATTCATATAATTCAAGTTACACACTGCAACAAAACTGATAACTGATAAAACTGATATTTTTTTTTACATTTGACCGTAGGAAGTTGTAACCTGTGACTTGACTTGAAAACCAGTGAATCGACTTGAAAACATTGTGACCCGACGCGACTCGAAACAACCATGCGACTTGACTCGACTTGACTTGCCCAACTGTGTGGACTCGACTCGACTTGACTCGCCCACAACCTAAAAAAAACTTGACTTGCTTGAGACTTGGGACCAAATGACTTGCGCTTGCTTGAGACTCGGCTCGGAGGGACTCGTGCAATTGTCTGTGCATTTGCTGTGAAATGTAAGTGATGTCACACAACGTCAAGCATCACAGTTGGCAGTGGCTTGAGATCGCGTTTTATGCCGGTGAAGCTTACCCTTGTTTACAATGGCAGCCGCCCTGTTCATTTCATCAAAAAAGTTCAAGACATACAAATATTCCCAGTCAGTGGTATAGTGGTAAACATAATGGATTTGCAGGATTTGTAGGAGCGAAGTCCCTTGTTTTGTGCTTAATCTGGGTTGCAGATACTTAGTTGAACTCCCTCTGGTGTTGTGGAAGTGGATTTGGTTGACATTAAAGGTAATGTAACTTTAGTGCAGGGGTGGATATAACGTTTCCCAATTGGGGGGGGAGGAGAAAATGTTATGGAGGCGGATTCATCGCCCGTGACGCTTTGCACCACAGGCAATGAAGTCGCACCCATACCTTTTTGGTTACAGGCCTTTATTAGTTAAGTAAGCATCAATAATAACATCAGTTGTAGTTGCAGTTGCAACAGACACGCAGCATGCATAAAGCTAACGGTCTGTCGCAGAGTTTTCTGTTTTCAATGATGAAATGCTGTTGGTTTAGTGGTGACACAACTGTAGTTAGTTAGTAGCAGTAGTAGTAGTGTTTCAAATCATTTTAAATATAAGCACTTTAATTTGAAATATCTTGGGTTAACTTGTTTTGCATGCCATAGTGTTTCGTGGGGCAGACTGGGCATTTGCGAGGGCATCGCCCCCCCTGCCCATACCTAGATTTGCCCCTGCTTTAGTGTGTTACTTACCAGTTTGTTTTGGGAGGTGTGTAGCCTTGTTTTCAGGGCATCTGAGGTGCTGCGGTACCATCAGGAGGTGATGTTGTAAGGCGATAAGGGCACCCCTCGCTTCACACAGGTGTGGTGTTTTTTATCCTCTTTCTCCCAGAGGGGCTGCCTTATACTGAGTATAGCTTTACCTTCTTGGGTTATGATGCGTTAATGTAATGCGATATGGTGACAAATCAGAACGGGGGGGGTGGCCGTTGTCACAAACATCCTCTCCTAACCGATTGTCTTTCAAGGGCTATAAAACCGGGTGACAGACGTGACTGCCGTTGAAGTCGTTGTGGATTAGCCCACTTTTTTCCTGACATTAGATTGTTTCTGTCACAGGATTCTAGTTTTTGACTTCAGATTCTAGTTTCTGTAACCCGATTCTAGTTTTTGACTTCAGATTCTAGTTTCTGTCACCTGATTCTAGTTTTTGACTTCAGATTCTAGTTTCTGTAACCCGATTCTAGTTTTTGACTTCAGATTCTAGTTTCTGTCACCTGATTCTAGTTTTTGACTTCAGATTCTAGTTTCTGTCACCTGATTCTAGTTTTTGACTTCAGATTCTAGTTTCTGTCACCGGATTCTATTTTTTGATTTCGTTCCTATCACCCAATTCTAGTTTTTGACTTCAGATTCTAGTTTCTGTCAGCCGATTCTAGTTTTTGACTTCAGATTCTAGTGTCTGGCACCCGATTCTAGTTTTTGACTTCGTTTCTGTCACCGGATTCTAGTTTTTGACCTCAGATTCTAGTTTCTGTCACCCAATTCTAGTTTTTTTTTACTTCAGATTCTAGTCTCTGTCACCCGATTCTAGTTTTTGACTTTAGATTCTAGTTTCTGTCACCCGATTCTAGTTTCTGGCACCCAATTCTAGTTTTTGACTTCAGATTCTAGTTTCTGTCACCCAATTCTATTTTTTTTTAACTTCAGATTCTAGTTTCTGTCACCCGATTCTAGTTTTTGACTTCAGATTCTAGTTTCTGTCACCTGCTATGTTATATTTTAGTTTCTGACGCAAGAGTCTAGTTTTTGACTCTAGGTAGTTTCTGATGCTAGATTATGCTTTCTGACACTAGATTCTATTTTTTTCTGAAAAATGCTTCTGTGCCAGTGATGCTCAACTCAGCTCAGTTTGGATGCGGACCGACCCCCATCTGAAAACATGTTCTAGGGATCCCCCAGAAGCAAAGATTTGAGTTAAAATGTTTATTAAATAATATATTCAAAAAGTTTCCAAAAATAGCAGACCTACAAGCTCATAGCGCGCCACTCGGTGGCGCGTTATGAGCTTGTAGATCTGATATTTTTCAAATAGCTAAAGTATGCTTAGAACACCAAACACGTTACAGTGCAAAAATGGTTAAAAATCGTTGCTGGACGTAAAAAAAAAAATGACAGACTCTTTGCGGTAATACTCCACCGCGGCGCGATTCACTTTCACATCAAGTGCATTTTGATCCCCTCGGCACGCATCAGTCACCTGAAGGACAGAATGCAGATTAGATTAGGGATTAGATTACCGGGTGGTCTACACACACACGCAATATGAAAATAATGCTCTCTCTGTGCATCCTTCATTTCCATTGTCTACCTACCTTACCGCATAGCAATTTTAGGAAGAGCTAATGCTGTTTAAAGCCTAAGTGTGAAGCATTAAAGCTATTAAAGGCACAGTCACGTCAGTCACCACTAGTCAGTGATGCATCTGTGCATGTTTAAAGGCACAGTAAGCGATTTCACTTCATTCAAATTTTGTTGTTTGTAATTATTATTATTATTATTATTATTAAGGGACCAAGCAGTCCCCGAAGTGGACTTGGTCTCTTCTTGTCCCTTCTTGTTTTTGTCTTCTTCTTCTACTTCTTCTTCTTCCGCCAAAAATAGCTGTTCTGGCTGTGCAATCGTTTTTTTCGCCAACCGCTTGACCGTTGGCAATGTAACTTATATTCACTGATGCGTCTCCTTATGCCAAACAACTTTCGCATTCAGACTTTTGACCTCTGACCTTTAGATGAGCCTGAATCTGGAATTATATTAAAAACAGTTACAGCTACTGTCAATACAATGTACAATGTGTGAGTCTGTGAGTCTTCACGAACCCTGCCTTGCTCCCACAATTACATGAGGTATTTCTCATGTTCAGGCTTCCATGTTTCTACGGCTTATTTGCGCATATTGTTCTAACTGCTTATTGCCTTAGCTGCTTGCTTGGTCCCATCTTATTGCTACTTGCAGATATATTTATTATTATCATTTTCCCTTTTTTGGCTAATCCTCGCTACTATAGAGTCCATATAAGGAGTTCTTCCCTGTTCCCAGTGAGCCCCTGAGTTAAAAAACAAAAAAAATAGTTTCACATTGGGCTTTGGGAGAAAGGCCTTTCGTCTAATCAGTATAGGCGAAGCCTTAAAAAACGACACCGTGGTGAAAACCTTTCACCTAGACTCACTTCACACCGGAGTATGTTTGAGCCTTTTAAACCTTTCCGTGGGAGTAAAAAAGAGATGTCGTCACTCTTGACTTTACTCTAAAGCATGGATTTCCATCACCGCTAAACCCCTTATCCCTTTAACTTTGTACCTTTTAAAACTATTTAAAAAAAAAAACTTTTTTCAATAGTTAAAATGAAAAGTCTGCAACTTCACAATGTGACAATTGTTTGGGACGTTGACCTATTCCAAAAGATTTTTCAAAATATTAAAAAAAAAGGCAAAGGAGTTAGGGATTAGGGATTAGCGCCTGACGGAAGGCTCTGTGTTCATCATGACGCAAGTGGCGATTCTCCCTGACCATTCAGTATAGTCTTTCATGCATTTGAGTATTCTAGCAGCGTTGGCTGGTTGACTGGTTGACTGACGGACCTTGTTTTGCCCCAATAGACCTTTTTAGTAAGCCCCTTCCCAAACTGCTT
>CM076978.1:3766362-3818862 GCA_039105355.1 Benthosema pterotum
GCCACAACCCAGAGCCCCTGACCCCCCCCACCCCCCCCACCCCCGCGTCCACCACCACTGATAAACGGCAGCGAACACAACGCCCGCCGGAGGCATTTTAGACCATACTGGTGACCATGCGGTCATGACATGCCATGGATGACCAAATTGACCGCTTGACTTGAGGGAGACGGATTAGTCACTATAGTCTCTTCAATCCATATTGTGACCCCCAACCCCCCTGCCCCACCCCTGGGCCTTTTACCATTGTTAACTCATTCATCCGCCTGGTTATTTAACCCCTGACCAAAATAGGTTCAACAGTGGATCGATTCATCGGATTTATGACCCTTATTTAGCTATCACCTTTGATGTGGAGAATTACACACAAAAACACATTGGGCATCAACCTACCTTGATTCCTGTGACATGATACATAATACCCTTGATTTTTGTCACAGATGCCCCCTTTTCTACATTTCACCCTGAGGTCCCCCTCCCTCCTATGCATGTTTGCATTGGCACAGGTTGTCTTCATTCTAATGTGGGTATTTTTAGTAGCTCCAAACTTATTTTCACATATATATATTTATATATATTATAATATATATTTAGGTTATTTTAGACCTGCCCTAACTAACAAAAAAGGGAATTCATTCAAAAATACATTTAATTGGCTAATGATTAGGCTGCGATTCAAATAAACAACAAACAAGAGTAAAACTAAGCAAAGAAACTCAATTGTGTCTTTAGGCTTAACTATTCTGACATTCTGACTGCACATGTCAGTAACAGTAACTCTTCTGAACTCAAAGTGGTCATTTTTTGTTCTTATCTTGATACTGAATCATTGTTATGTGTCATATTTTGCTTTGCAGTCACTACTGTGCATGTGCAGCACCCTTCGCCAGATTGTAAGGGGTGATTGACTGCTAAATTAGTTGACAACATATAATAATCTTTATTTGTATAGCACCTTTCATGACATAAAATGCAGCTCAAAGTGCTTTACATTGCAATAGAGAAGAAGACAAAAAAATAGTGGGTATAAATTAAAGAGATCATTAAAATACATCAAAGAAGCAGTACAGTGAGGACTTGAAATAAGGCATAAAATATAAAATCATAAAATATAAAATCACAGAGAATCAGTTAAAAGCAAGTGCATAGAAGTACGTCTTGAGTTGTGCTTTAAAAATGTCTACAGAGGCTGCCTGTCGAATGTATAATGGGAGTTTGTTCCACGCCGTCGGTCCATAGAAGCAAAAGGCTGCTTCACCGTGTTTTTTAGTTGCCATTTTGGGCACTGCAAGCAGGCCAGCAGTGGAAGACCTGAGGGGACGGCCTGACAAAATATTGATTCGATTACGATTCATTGTAAGGCTGAACGATTAATCGTTTTTAAACCGAAATCCGCGATTTGAAAAAATGCGATTTGTGAATCGCAAGGGCCGCGATTTTTTCGATTTTTAATGTTTCTATTAGAGATCAGCGGATGAGCTTTTTTCCCACCCGAAATCCGCACACGCACATTGTTGATCCGTCCGCATCCTTCCGCATTATTTAATCGCCTTGTGACGCTGCAACGCACCGTGAACGCCGCTATTTATTTACGAGTACGTTCATCACTCACCCCTATCCAGTGACAGCGTCCACGTGCAGCCTTGGTTGTATGTGTATATTCCGTTGCCATAGAAACCCGTACCGTTTACTCGTCCTCGTCCATTGAATCACATTCTCGCATCGCAACGAGCGAACGTCTTTTCTTGCAATGCATCCAGCGCTCACTGATTACCATGCAGTTGCATACCGAGTCCCATGACACACGTTTATTCATCTCCTCTGTTTTAACTGGTTTTAAACCTAACAGTGATGATTTAAACTTTACTAGCGCTAAAGGCTGCGGGAGCGACATTATGAACCCCACCGCAGTTCCAGGAACGCTCCCCACGCTGTGATTGCCAGTAATGGCTAACAACTGCGGTGGGATTCATAACACCACGCTGCGGGGATGATGTGTGGTCCTTTCCACTATAGGCGCCCGTTTATGGTGCCTGTCCATAAATGGGCGAATCCAGAGCATCTAGAAATAGCCTACTTTTATTATACGGATGTTGATGTTGGCAAGCTAAATAGTTTTTCAGAAAACAGTTTTAAAGACACTTAAAGAATCGGCCTCAGGTCTTATTGAGTTTAGAAGATCTGCAGTATCTACCTGGCTATTCTGATATTTCTTGATAAATTTCAAAATATTTTGTTCAGTAAGAAAAGAAGTTGTACTTCCACAGTTGTTCAGAAACAGAACATTCACCTGTTGATTTCCAATTCCAGACAGTGTGTTGTGAAGAATGTACTTGGAAAATAAATATGATGCTGTTGGAAGCAATTCATATCTTTTATCCTTATTCAGAGAAGTAAATGACTGTCTTTTGGTATTGGTAATGTTAAAATACGTTTTTAATGGACATGGTAAAGATTTAAACCGAAACTGGACTCTTTTAAAAAATAATCGCAAATTAATCGCAATCGCAATATTGCTCAAAATAATCGCAATTAGATTTTTTCCCAAAATCGTTCAGCCCTAATTCATTGTTGCAGTCCTAGTAACATAACGTAATGTTTGGCTGTAAAGGAGCGACAACTTATTGTGAAAAGACAGGATGAGGAGAGGTGTGATTGTCTAGAGTAGGCGCATGATACTATAGAGTCAGAATTATTATGTCTGACAGTACGTTTTAACGGCGGGGGACGGCAGGCGATGGACAAGCAACGTCGGCCCACATCCATTATTTGTCTATGGGAGCCTCCGATTCGGGCGACAGCAGCAGAACGGGCGACATCGGGCGGAAAGATGAAAAAAAAAATGCTGAGCTTTTCGGGCCTAGGTGGAATGCCTAGCCTGGGAGTGCGTGTGCGTGTGTGTGTGTGTGTGTGTGTGTGTGTGTGTGTGTGTGTGTGTGTGTGTGTGTGTGTGTGTGTGTGTGTGTGTGTGTGTGTGTGTGTGTGTGTGTGTGTGTAGTCACGGATGGTAACCCCAAGGTTGCCCACAGGCTCCCCCAGACTTAGTGTCGATGTGCCCCTGAGCAAGACACTTAACCCCTAATTAACCCCTAATGTGCTGGTCATTACCTTGCAGGGTTTCTGTCACCACTGGTGTGTAAATGGGTGAATGGGATCTAATATCTATGTAACGCGCCTTGGATAAAGGTGACACATAATTGCACCATTTGCCACAATACTGTACAAGCATGCACTTACAGTGGTGGGTAGGTTTAACATACAAATCTATGTGGGTCTACCACCAGTATTTGTTTGTATTATGTTTAAGTTGCCGGCTAGTATACGCCTAAATGTATTTACAGTAAAGTAAAAGTAAATTGTTTTTTAAAGAAAAAAATATGGCCTAGATTTTCGTTACCGCTAAACCCCTTATCCCTTATCCTTTTTGCCTTTTTAAACTATTTAAAAAAAAAACACATTTTTCAATAGTTAAAATGGCCAGTCCGCAAGTTCACAAAGTCTCAATAGACTGGCACGTTGAAGTGTCCCAAATGTTTTTTAAAATAGTAAAAAATGTTTACGCTCTCAAGAGTTCAAATATTCATCATCTGAATTAGCCCAAGTCTACACTAGAAGACTGATGGTCATTTTGATCTGTATACAGTATTTTCCTGTTTTGTTTCCCAAATCCATGTTGTGGATGAAAAAAAAAAAAAAATCTTCAGTTTTGGGGTCTGTATGACTAAAATGTCCCCAAATGGTCATCCGTGGCTCAAATGCTGAATAAATAGTGGCTGCGTTGAAAACCACTGTAATCGCCAGTCCTTTTCATGCCTTCAAGAGAATTTGAACTTGTAGATGCAGCTATTTTTGGTTATTATTTTGAATTGAATTTGAATTGAAATCCTTATTTTTATGTGTATATTTAAACGTGACATCAAGATCTATATGCTGACCACATAAGAAACATGCTTTCCCACTTGTACCCCACGCACACAATACTTCTGTTCCTCAAATGAACGTTTCAGATCTGGCTATACAGTGGTGCTATAAAGCGTCTCAGATGTGTGTGATTCGTCCTCAGAGCGATATATAAAACCTCCTGAGGGTTTATGGCCGCTCTCCCCTCCTCCTCCTCCTCCTCCTCCTTCATATCCTCCTCCAGCACACGTGAGGAGCTGGATTTATGGTTGCCAGCATCTGCGGATGAAGATTTTATTCTGTCATAAATCCCTCTACGAGGGGAGGAGTGTGTGGTGTGTGTGTGTGTGTGTGTGTGTGTGTGTGGTGTGTGTGTGTGTGTGTGTGTGTGGTGTGTGTGTGTGTGTGTGTGTGTGTGTGTGTGTGTGTGTGTGTGTGTGTGTGCGCGTGCGTGCGTGCGTGCGTGCGTGCGTGCGTGCGTGTGTACGGGCGTGCTTAGCACATGCACATGTAGGAGTGCAAGTATACGAGTTCTGTGAGTGAAGGTGCAGTGTGTGTGTGTGTGTGTGTGTGTGTGTGTGTGTTGGTTATTTAAATTATTTAATCTCATCGACCAAGGCTTATCTGGTCTCATACCGTGGCTTGTTTGAATAACAATGGTGAATATCCATTAGTACTACAGATCGGTTCCCCATCACCATCAACACTATTTTTAATCCAGGTGTTGTCTTGACACTGTATTTCAACTACGGGAAAATTGTGTGTGTGTGTGTGTGTGTGTGTGTGTGTGTTGTGTGTGTGTGTGTGTGTGTGTGTGTGTGTGTGTGTGTGTGTGTGTGTGTGTGTGTGTGTGTGTGTGAATGCAATGAATGCAAAAAGGCAAGAAAGTAAATGGGCGCCGTCCCCCTGCATCCCCCTTCCACTACACCCCTGGTCGTGTGTGCGCGCGCTTGTACACTCTCAGAAAAATGAAACGTCTAAAGAAATCCATTAACATGGTGAAAATACATCTTGATGATGTCATCAAGATGTTTCACCATGTTAGTGGTTTTCTGCAGACCTCCATTTCTTCACAGAATGGGGGAACTTTTTTATCATGTCCACACAACACCTCTAGGGCATACTAATGACGTAGTAAAATATTGAAAATGGGTGGAGTTCCCCTTTAAATGTTTTCTATCTCTCCCACTCCAGAGAGGCCTCAGTGTGCGCAGAGCAGACTGCACGGTGGTGACCTCTATTTACTTCTAACATTCGGACCGATGTGGAAAAAACTTGCAGTTTGTGCATTATGGAAATGCAGCGTAACCAGCATCTATTAGCCATATTTAAACCACTAAGGTTTGCACAATTTAAGCCTTTAAAATAAAATGTTACGTAAGCGTTGGCTGGCATTGCACTGTAAGGCACCTCGCTCAAAACTCAGTAGTGCCCAGTTATTACCCGGACTTATTTTAGTGTCTTTTTTTGCGTCTTTTAGTGCCTATTAGTTTCGGAGAGTTGATAGATGTCATCCATAGTGTCACACCCTGCTATTTTAATGGATGAGATCAGGCCCGGATGTAACATTTCCCAATGTAACATTTCCCTCATGCCATTTTCGGGGCAGGCCCGAAAATGGCATGAGCCACGGGTGATGAAGCAGCCCTCATGCCATTTTCATTTAAATTCTTCTAGATTCTAGTTTTGTGACCGACAATATTTACATCTTGTTCAGGACTTATATTAGGCAAGTAAAGCATCAATAATAAAAAACATCAGTTGTTGAAGTTGCAGCATGTATAAAGCTAAAGATCTGACTTTAGTAGTGCCACAATTGTAGTTAGTTAGTAGCAGTAGTAGTGTTTCAATCAAATGTGGGTTGTTTTGAATGCCATCATGTTTGGTGGGGCAGTCAGGGCATTTAGGGGGGCATGCCCAATTGCCCATGTCTAGATCCGGCCCTGCATGAGATCAACATTTTTACTAGTTGAATAACTGCTTACAATTCTCACCAAGGATTATGTTTTTGACGACCCATTGTGATCACTTCGCATGCCGCGCTAAGGAAGTTCCAACATGCTCCTATGATTAGCACTCTATGAAGTAAAAGTAGCCTAAAGTCGCCTATAATCAGAAGACCTGGCAACACTGCACAAGCTCACCGCTGGCTGCATTCTGCAATTTGCATAATCTTTTTGTCGGCAGACGGTTTCGTGATTTAAAAAATGCCACAGTTGCAGTCTGACAGTTTTAAGCACTGGTCTGTACAAGTCTTCTTGGTGTGTAGTCACCTTTAGAAGCAATCATTGCTACGGTGGTTGGCTATGGTCTGAATAAGGGTCTTTTGACTGCGTGCTACGCTAGCTGCACAATGAAGGTGTAGTGCTGTGTCACGTCGAAATGGGCCCTGAAGCAGCACATTGTGGGGCGCGCTGATGTAATGGTTCCAAATTAGCCGGGCACTGAGGTCATCATGTGACGTTTTACCTGACAAGAGATTGTACACACTGTAATTTCTATTGTGCAGTAGGGAGTGTGGATCAGATGCATACCAATTAAAGGGTGGGGGCAAAGTTAAAGGGAGAAGGACTATTAAAATTGTTTTTGTTTTTTTAGTGATATCACTAAACAGTAGAATCAGAAGTGCTCATTCTTGTGTTCCCTCAATATACTGTAGGTCTGCCTGATTAAATAACTTTTTGACACAGGGATGGTAAAAGCACCAAAAATGTTGAAAAACGTAAAATTTATGGTGGAGCCTCTTTTAAATAATCTGCATATCAGCGCCCCCACAACCTCAGGACATTGCAGTACTGCAGCTAAACTGCTTTCAGAGTTCAGACAGAAATGACAAGGCTGGTCATATTATATGATTATGGCTCAAACCATTAGAAATAAACTTGAGGGGCAAGATGATATCAATGATCAATGATTAAAAACAATTCTTGGAATGTCTGTTGTTTGTGCTTTAATCTCTCTTCTTCTCTCTGTCTCTCGGCCATAGGTCCACGGGTGTTTGGAGCTGCTCGCATTCTGACTGAATTTGCCGTGAGCTCTCTCCTGTCTTTGAGACTGAGCGGCTCGGCCATGGCCCGCAGGACTATTCCCCGAAGAGTGTCGCCGTCGCCCCGACGCGCAGAGATCTGACTCCCGCTCTTCAAAAAAAGCGGGATCTACCCACTTCCCAGAGTCGAAGAGCTACGAGACGATGACGTTTTGATACAACTCTTCCTACCACCCCTCCAAGCATGCCAAAGGAAGGACAACAAGACCCTCATGGCCGTGCCTTTTGTTGAGGCAGGGGCCGTAGATCGCGTGTAGAGACGCAGCTACAGCGGGTAGCCATTCATCTTTACCAGGTAGACGCCCTGTAGGTAGTGTTTACTTCGAGGTAACCACCTCTCAGATCGGCCCAGATGTCCAGTTAATGCCTGGTTTCACCCGGGGGGTGAAACTCGTGTACTCGTTGACCTCGTATCTCGGCAGAGCCCCCATCGTCGTCAACCATGCGTCCGTCCCTGGCCACCGCGGTCCTGCCGGCGCGGACGCGCGCCACCTCCCACAACCACCCCAACCCCAACCTGTCGGTGGGCAGCCGCGACCACCTGTCTGCGCCGCGGCGGCGCAGCCCCCACCTGCGGCACACGCTCAGCCCCGACAACCTGCGTAGCCTGGCGGAGCGAGGCGGGGCGGCGTCGGGAGGAGGAGGAGCCGAGTCTTCTTCGCTCATGGGCGTCCCCCACCACCCCACCATCGGCCTGTCGCGGGCCAACAGCGACACGGACCTGGTGACGTCGCAGGGCCGCTCGTCGCTCACCGCCAGCACGCTGGAGTTCACCATGAACCGCGGACAGAACCTGGTGATCTCCTGGGACATCAAGGAGGAGGTGGACGCCACCGACTGGATCGGACTCTACCACATCGGTGAGTACCTGAGAAAAATGTTTACACACTCACTTCATTCAGTGGAGTATTATTGTTCCACATGCACTCCAGAGGACTGCTATGGTTCCACACTCACTCCAGAGGAGCACTATAGTTCCACATTCACTCCAGAAGACCACTATTTGTTCCACAATCACTCCAGAGGACCACTATAGTTCCACACACTATAGTTCCACACTCACTCCAAAGGTCTGCTATAGTTCTACACTCACTCCAGAGGACCGCTATAGTTCCACACTCACTCCAAAGGTCCGCTATAGTTCCACACTCACTCCAAAGGTCTGCTATAGTTCTACACTCACTCCAGAGGACCACTATAGTTCCACACTCACTCCAGAGGGACCACTATAGGTCCACAGTCACTCCAGCAGATCGCTATAGTTCCACACTCACTCCAGAGGACAACTATACTTCCACACTCACTTCATATAGGTCCTAATAATCAAGATAAAATGTAACATTTTCTTTTCCTACTGTGGGCTGTTGGCAGTTCAGAAACCTATCCACCTATCCTATCCAAGCTGTGTATCATGTAGTTGATCATTGGGGGATAAAGGGATACGCTTTATTGTGAAGGGTGCACAGCAAGAAAATAAAGTGAAGTATAGTGTGTGTGTAGTGTTTACTGGCACACATACAGATGTATTTGCTGGTCTATTTGGTGTCGTGATGAACAGTTTTAGAACTGAGTTTTGATTATTTTGACAGAATAAAGGTGGAATTGGAAATCGAACCACAACAAACACAACAGCTCCATCCACAGTGGAGGAGAGTGATGTTGCATGTTGGTGAAAGGAATACAAAGACAACAGTATAAAGACATAATGGACATAATGCCCATGGTATCTTTACCAGTTGAATTGAAACATGAAGAGAGTATTTAATCAACTTGCTGTAATTGAAATCTCAAAACTGTCCCATTCCTCACAGCACAGTAGGCACAACTATATGTGAGCCTACATTCTGCAGTATTAGCTCTGTTAGGAATTGTTACTGATCTTTTTGAGACGTAACAGGTTCTTGTATGTGAGCCTACAGCATGCACTGTATAGCCATTGCTGTTAATCTAAAATAGTGTTCTATATTTGGTCTTTTTCGGCAGGCAGCGCACGCCAGGGGGGGGGGATGTGGTTGCTATTGTTTATTAGGGCCCGGGTTGTCAATCTCGCTTTGAGGTCTGTGGAACATAAGGCGCGCCCCTGAACACAAACAAGCTGGTTGGGTTCTAAACTGTCCCATCTCTCCTATGAGACACAAGCTGGGTTCTAAACTGTCCCCATCTCTCCTATGAGACACAAGCTGGGTTCTAAACTGTCCCCATCTCTCCTATGAGACACAAGCTGGTTTCTAAACTGTCCCAGGCTCTCCTATGAGACACAAGCTGAGAGAACAAATTGATCCATTTCATCACAATTATTAGCGGGGACCGATTATATGAAGAAAAGTGGGGAAGTACATGGTCCTTTAAAACACACAAGGTAAAAAGTAAAGTAGACCTTTAGCTTTGCAGGCGTCGTATACGGGACCTGAGATGACCTAGTCCTCTGACTCTCTAAAGGCTTTTACAGACCAAGCGGCTTTAGCCCTGCATGGCAGAGGAGGAGGATGATGACGCTGACGATAGTCAGGAATACCTCCCTCCCCGACGCGGTAGATAGTCGATAACTGAAACACAAGCTCCGCGCCGACGCACCGAAGGCTGAGTCAACGGCCGTGTACGATAACACACACACCATCACAAAACTATACTCCACACACACACGCACACAACACACACACACACACACACACTCTCACACACACTCTCACACACACACACACACACACTGGCTGGGTGTGGGGGTGGGTCTCCAATAATGCCTGCCTATAATCCTGCTTAGGGACGGTTATTTGACAGGAAGGAAATTAATGAAGCCACGTCTAGAGTGCTGTTGTCGCACTCCAAACTAAAAAAAAAACAAAACAAATGTGTCCATCCTGGCGAAAAACAATACGCCGTATTGTGTACAGCCGGCGTTATTTGTTTTTTCTAAAGGACCGCTTTTCGACTTATTGTCGTATAATTAACTTCTCACGAATGCCCATGACAAAATACTAACAATAGACCTTTCTTTAAAGGAGAATTCCACACCAAGACACATTTGCCATCAATCTACCTTGATTCCTGTGACAGACATTTCACCACGAGGTCAGTTGCAGTTGCAGCAGCTTTTGCAGCTGCGCCAATGCCGTCTGCATTGTCTTTATTCTAATGCAGGTATTTTAGTAGCTCCAAACTATTTTTTTCTTCCACACATCACATTTTATTAGTATACTGATAAACACGCTTGAATTTCATGTCACTCCGGGGCAGCCTTTACATGTAATCCCAGAGGTAATCTATTCCTCCTCCTCTCCTCCCCTCCCTTTTGCCACTCTCCTCTCTAGAGTTCTCAACGGGCCTGAAAATTGAGGCCCTGCCCGACCAATTAGCATAGTTTTTAGGCCCGACCCGGCCCTACAATGTCGGGTCGAGTCGGGCCTGATCGGGTTTAGGTAGAATTTGAGCAGTCTACACAGAGTAAAAGTGAAAATGCCAATACACAGACAGACAAAACAGAACTATTATTTTTTTCATAATAAAATAATTCAATATATATTGCTTTTTTCATGGAGCCCTAGGCCCGATCCGGCCCTACTGATCTGCATACATTTTAGGCCCGAGCCCGACCCTAAAATGTCGGGTCGGGCCGGGCCTGGTCGGGCAGAGAGTTTGAGAACTCTACTCCTCTCCAATCACTCCCATTAAAATTCCTGTCCCACGGGTGAGGGCTGAGTTTTTAATAATCATGTCGGGGGGCGGCAGTGGCTCAGGGGTAGAGTCACCGGATGGTAACCTCAAGGTTGCCGGTTCGATCCCGGGCTCCCGCAGAGTTAGTGTCGAAGTGTCCTTGAGCAAGACACTGAACCCCTAATTGCTCCTGATGTGCTAGTAGGTACCTTGCATGGTTTCTGCTGCCATCAGTGTGTGAATGTGTGTGTGAATGGGTGAATGTGATGCACAAGCTATGTAAAGCGCCTTGGATAAAGGCGCTATATACGGTAAATGCACCATTTACCATTTACCATGTCATATTGGTCCAATTATCTTGTAGTGTGTGCTTTGATGTGATGTGTGAAAAATATAAGTTTGGAGCTACTAAAATACCCGCATTAGAATAAAGACAACCTGCAGCCATGCAAACTGCATTGGCGCAGCTGCAACAGCTGCTGCAACTGAAACTGACCTCATGGTGAAATGTAGAAAAATGGGATCCTTTTAAAGCATGTCCGTTGGTTGACCCCCCCCCCCCCCCCCACCCCCCATGGTCGCCCTCCCCCTCCCTCCAGGGCGCCCCGGGCAACTGCCTAGTCTGGCAAAAACGCCCCTGGTGTAGGCTTATGTTTGGAACTAGCAGAGCACCAGTGCAGGGCGCATAGCGTGCGACGCGAGATCAAAGCATGTCAGTACTCTCCATTATAGTGCTCTAAGCCAGGGGTTTTCAACCTTTTTGACTCCAGGGACCACCATTTATTCAGCATTTGAGCCACGGACCACCATTTGATTACATTTTCACACCAATGACCTGAAATTAAAGAATTATTTTGGTTTTGCCCATAATTCCATGCTGTATTTTGCCAACAAAACAGTGTAAACTGTGTAAATTCAGAGAGAATGTAAAAATGAAACCAAATGGACCCGCAAGGGTCCATTTGGTTTCATTTTTACATTCTCAAGAGTTACATCTGGTTAACCAACTTTCCAATATTTAGCCTGGGGACCACCTGGAACCTTCTCAAGGACCACTGGTGGTCCCCGGACCACCTGTTGAAAACCCATGCTCTAAGCTCAACTACAGTAGTGAATCAGCTCACTTTTACTCACTTTAGTGCTAACGTGGCTCATGTCATAATGTGTTCAGCTATATACAGTATTCTAGAGTTTAAACCGAGTAAATGCAATGTCTGGATGCCCAGAATGGGATTAAAATCTGAGTATTTCTGGTCTCAATGTAAATTCACCACCACCAACCACAATTAAGATCTCCCATGCAAATGAGTTAAGCACCTTCCTGGATGGAGGACTATACAGTAGATGAAGCTGTCCTTGGTCTCTCCTCATCAGCTGCTAATCAATGCATCAATTAAAGCCACATTGACCCTTTTTAACGGTTTGGATCAGATGGCTCGTTAACCTTTACAGTGTGTGTGTGTGTGTGTGTGTGTGTGTGTGTGTGTGGGGGGGGGGGGGGGGGGGGGGGGGGGGGGGGGGGGGGGTGACATGGCGCCGGATCTCTCAGAATATTGATCCAGGATGCCAGCGGCACTTCATTACCTGAGGCCTGGGGTCCTGTCCACTGGGGGGGCGGCCTCTCTCTCTCTCTCTCTCTCTCTCTCTCTCTCTCTCTCTCTCTCTCTCTCTCTCTCTCTCTCTCTCTCTCTCTCTCTCTCTATCTATCTCTCTATCTCTCTATCTCTCTATTTCTCCAGAGGCGGATTTAGCCAGCCCTACTAGGGTGGGCAACTCCACAGTTTTTATATGAAACTGTGGTTTTCAACCTTTTTGATACCAGGGCCAACTATTTATTTGGCATTTTAGCCCCACAGACTCCAGAGCTAAAGATTTCTTTTTGCTTTTGTCCACAATTCCAGGCTGCATTTTGGGAAACGAAACAGTCAAACATACAGATCAAAATGACCATTAATCTTCCACATTCTCTAGTTGTGTGGACTTTGGGCTAATTCACATATTGAATAGGTTAACTCTTTGAGAGTGTAAAAAATGAAACGAAATGGACCCTTGCGAATCCATTTGGTTTCATTTTTTACGCTCTCAAAGAGTTACATCTGGTTAACCAACTTTCCACCATTTAGCCTGGGGACCACCTGGAACTCTCTCGAGGACCACTAGTGGTCCCTGGACCACTGGTTGAAAACCACTGATATTACCTTTCATTGGGTGGGCAGGATGCACTTGCCCCCCTCTATATCCGGCCCTGTCTCTCTCTCTCTCTCTCTCTCTTTCTATCTCCCGACGCATTACATATACCCCCCAAAAAAGCACACATAACACAACACACTCACGTACTGTGAGTGTGTGCGAATCATGCACACACTCACAGTACGTTTTAACGGCGGGCGATGTACAAACAACGTCGGCCAACATTCATTATTTGTCTATGGGAGCCGCCGATTCAGGCGACAGCAGCAGAACGGGTGACGTCGCCGGAAAGATAAAAAAATGTTGAGCTTTTCGGCCAACGCGTTTACCTGCTCCATCTCCTCCAGGTATAACGCTCTGTCGCAGGAAGAACGAGCTGACTGGAACCTCTTTGTGTCAACAATTAACCAGGCTGCTGCAGACTCCATCAGACGCACTCCCCAAACACCAAGGCGTCCTTGGATATCATCCAGAACACTCGAAATCATAGAGCTCCGCAGAGCTGCTCGTCTTAGAGGTGACATAGCTGAATATCGCCGCCTGAATCGCATCCGCAACATCGCAATAAAAGAAGACCGGGAAAGACTCTGGCAAGGAGAAGCAGAGCACCTGGAGTCTGCCGCTGAAAACAATAATTTCACCCAAGTCTACCGTACCCTGCGGCGAATAAAAACCGGCCCCCAACAGAAGGCTGTCCTGGTTAAGGACACGCAGGGGAACGTATTGAACACAGAGGATGAATGTATCGACCGCTGGAAAGAACATTTCAGTGACCTCCTGCATCATCCCCCACCCCAAGCAGAGCCCACTCTCACCATTTCATCTGAAAACGCCAGTTCTAATCAAAACTGCAGCGTCGACCCTGTGACCAAGGAAGAGGTCGCAAAAGCTCTGACTAAATTACGCAACGACAGAGCCCCAGGCATTTGCAATATCACGGCCGAAATGATGAAAATGGGCGGCAACAACACAGTAGAGTGGCTAACCCACATCATAAACCAGGTCTGGATAACTGAGCACCCCCCAGACGACTGGACCAGGGGTATTATTCTCCCATTCTGGAAGCATAAGGGAGACAAATTGGTCTGCAGCAACTATAGAGGCATCACACTGCTTTCCATCCCAGGAAAGATCTTCACCCGCATCCTCCTCTCTCGGGCCCTCCCGGCCATTCGCAGCAAAAGACGCCCCCAACAGGCGGGCTTCATGCCAAACCGCTCCACCACGGACCACATCTCTGCCCTCCGCCTCCTCATTGAGAAGGTACATGAGTTCCGCCAAAACAGACAGCTCTACATCGCCTTTCTAGACCTAAAGGCAGCTTTTGACACCGTGGACCACGACTCCCTCTGGAAGATCCTCAGCATCCTCGGAGCCCCAAGAAAGATCACCACTCTCTTTCAAAAGCTCTATAGCGAAGCCGAAAGCTGCGTGCGTGTAGATGGCAAGAACTCTACTTGGTTCTCAATCAATAGCGGAGTGAGGCAGGGTTGCGTAGCTGCACCAGACCTCTTTAACTGTGTCATTGACCACCTGATGGAACGGACCTGTGCACGTGTACCTGGGGTTCAACTAGGCAGTTACCCCCTCACAGATCTGGAATACGCAGATGACACCACACTATTCTGCTCTACATCTGATCAGCTAAAGAGTGCCTTGGAAATCTACCAAGAAGAGGCAAACAAACTCGGCCTGAAGGTCAGCTGGCCTAAAACAAAACTCATGCTCATCGGAGGCGATCCCCCCCCTCCGCTGCAGATCAGTGGAGAGGAGGTCGAGTTTGTGTCCTCCTTCACCTACCTCGGTTCTATCATCACCAACAATGGCAACATCACCACTGAAATAACCCGGAGACGTGCCCTGGCGGCCAGTGCCATGCAAACACTCTGGAAACCTCTGTGGAGACACCATACCATCTCAAGAGAAACAAAATTGAGGATTTACAACACCTCAGTCCTCTCTATTCTCCTCTACGGAGCAGAAACATGGCCCCTCAATAAGACCATGGCCGCCAGAATCGATGGCTTCGACAGCAGAGCCCTGCGTACAATAGAGGGGATAAAGTG
This sequence comes from Benthosema pterotum, assembly GCA_039105355.1. NCBI lineage: Eukaryota > Metazoa > Chordata > Actinopteri > Myctophiformes > Myctophidae > Benthosema > Benthosema pterotum. The sequence goes on from CM076978.1 coordinate 3,781,216, forward strand.
GCAAGACCGAGTTTCTAACATCACGCTGCGGGAACGCACCCAACAGCCCCCCGCATCCCAACTGGCAGCACAGAGACGGCTGCGCTGGTATGGACATGTCCAAAGACTCCCCCTGAATACCCCACCCTCACTATCCTCCGCTTTGATCCCAAATTGGCCGGCTGGAAACGCCCCCGCGGTGCCCCCCGCACACGTTGGATGGACATCGTTGCGAGCGACCTACACCAACTCGGACTGTCGCTGCCTGAAGCCGAGCTTCTTGCACTGGACAGACCCCAATGGAGAAGACTGGTTAACCTGATTGGCTCTACGCATGGTGTCGCCCCCGTCACCGAGCAAGAGACCTGATGATGATGATTTTCGGCCAAATCGGTCGACGTGTGCCCGGGGATAACCAATCAGAGCCACGTCCCCGAACCATTCGGCACAGTTTGGTTCCTTTGGCCCCACTTCCTCCTCCACCATACTTTTTCTTCAGTGCACCGCAGCACCGTAGTTTACGGTACTCATTATGCATGGCATTCTAAGCGAGAATTTACGGTAATGACCGCCAGCCTCGCTCATATCGGCGTTTGTCCATCGCCAAAACCTCAGGCTTGCGTGGCACCTGTCCATGCGTGCGTGCACGGGAGCACTGCACAGCCACCCACACACACACACACACACACGCATACACGCACGCACGCACGCACGCTCGCACGCACGCACGCACGCACGCACGCACGCACGCACGCACGCACGCACACACACACACACACACACACACACACACCCAGGCAGGTCATCTCAGCCGGGTGCTTCATTACTCTGCTGGGTGTAAAACTGCTACGTGCAGCGGAATCCCCCCCCATAACCCTCCCTCCCCCCTCATACTCTCGGTCGGTGAGAGTTTGGAGTTTTGTCCTTTTGTAGTTTTGGAGGTTGTGGGGTGGAGGGGGTGGGGGGGGGGAAAGGTGGGTGGGAGTTATTTTTGGGAGCAGATTTCACTGATTCCAGGAAAACTCAAAGAGGAGGAGGAGAGCACATTGGTTTTTATTTATTTATTTATTTTTTATTGAGACAAGCTCAGCAGAGTAAAGACACACTGGGAGCAGATACTGTATGCTGCTCGGTTACAGCAAAGACGTGGAAAAAGCAGAAATCAAATTTGCCCCCCTGTAACATTTTTGTTTAAATTTACCTCAAACCTTGCCTGGATCCAGACCTGAATTACCACCTTTAAAGGTACGGGAAGTGATTTCACTTTTGTCAGATAAAAAAAAAAAAAATGCTCTATTATAAGGTGTGTAGACCATATATGGAGTTTCCCCCTCCCCACGCTAGCAGAGGAGCTAATAAAAGTTCCCCAGGTGGTGGGTGAATTCTCCTCCAATCAGGATCGAGCAGCAGGTTCACATAGTGTAGCTACTGTTGGGCGCCCCTAGTGCAATAGGCTGGTACTACATGATGAATTTCAAATCACTTACCCTACCTTTAAATATGTTCCCTGTGGGGAATCAGGTCTGGTGATAGTAACGGTCTACGAGGCCGTAACTATTAGTTGAAAAAATGACTACAGCACCTGATTGGCTGACAGCTTGTTTATTTGTAGTTGTTTTGTCCCAAACAAAAGAGGTCCAGGTGATATTTTGAGTGAGAGTCCATTGATGGCCATATTTTTGTGCTAATTAGCTTATTTGGAGGTTACAGCAAATACAGTACGTTGAAGCGTCTAGAATGCTTTCTTACCTCTATTTGTATTAGTTGTTACGTGTCAACCAAAGAGCTCCAGGTGCTACACATCATTGACTATTTACCATAGCATTTGGGTTTTAGTGTTAATCCACTTATTTCCATCCATCAAAATAAGTATTAAAGAGTGTTTATTTTCACCCCATCCAATTCTGTTCAATTCCAGGCAAGGCCATTAAGGGCTTATGGCAGTAATTCAGGTCAAATTATTATGTCACCTTGTGTGACGCGCAAGCTTTGAGCCATTGTTGATTTTGTCAACTAATACTAAGCCTATGACTAAAAATGTTCACAGACTACGTTTTCCCACTCACCGTGGTGAAGCTTGGGAAGTGTTGTTGTCAACTTGTAAAGCACCTGCGATGAAGGTGCAAATATACTGTAAATGCTCCATGGTACCATTTTATATAGGCTACAGCATTGAAACCACGTCATAAGCGGGTGTAATTAGGCAATATTACGTCTTATTACATGGCTTGAATGAGTGCTCCAATCAGAAGCCAGCGTTCTGGTCACGTGAGCGGTTATGTATGTCACCACAACGGACCGCTCCGCTCAACAACAAAACAGACCTCCTTGCATGGACTAACGTAGCCTACACAACTGCAGATAAATAATAGCAGCCTTGTTATGTAGCATTTCTGTCAATTATTCGTTATTTATTAATGCCTTAAGCCATGTAACAAGCGGGATAACACCCTTCGAACTAGTGAGTTGTTTCCTAACCTCGGTCGGTTGGCTGTTATCCCTTGCTTAAACCACACCCTAGAGTGTAATATTGCAATTGTATGACTGTTACCCTTAAAACTAAAAGAATCACTGAAATATAATATTTTTTTCAATGACAGATGTAGTCACTACGACCACAGATGTTCCAAGAAACTATCAGATGAGTTCCTCAAAATGACCTGTGGTGTGATATGGATTTATGCTGAATGAAGATGCATACAGTATCTAATTGTGTTTATGATGTTGTTTAGCTAACATTGCTAGTCTAAAACCACAAGTCCCAATACTTGATTCTGATTGGCTTGGGCGCTGTCACATGGCAGGTGTAAAACCCACCGGTAACCCACTGCTGACGTGTCAAATTTAGTAGTATTTTGTGTGTGTGTGTGTGTGTGTGTGTGTGTGTGTGTGTGTGTGTGTTTGTGTGTGTGTGTGTGTGTGTGTGTGTGTGTGTGTGTGTGTGTGTGTGTGTGTGTGTGTGTGTGTGTGTGTGTGTGTGTGTGTGTGTGTGTGTGTGTGTGTGTGTGTGTGTGTGTGTGTGTGTGTGTGTGTGTGTGTGTTATTTCTACAGCTGGTTTGCCTGGGAACTACTTTCTTGTAGCTGAGAGCTACTTTCTTGTAGCTGAACTACTTTTTTTTGTAGCTGAGAACTACTTTATTGCAGACGACTTTGCATTACTGTGAATTATTGGTACTTTTCATCTTAATAGCTAATTAATAATTGTAACAGTTTTAGAAAAGCAATAAGCCACTCAAGGTTGCAGGTTACCATGGATTTTTACCCTTGTGGAGACCTATGTCTGCCTATACACCACACCGGGGTAAAATACATGGTAACCTGCTCCCTCTCATGGCGTATTGCTTTATTTTAACGTGAAGCATGCAAACACACACACACGCACGCACGCACGCACGCACGCACGCACACACGCACGCACGCACGCACGCACGCACGCACGCACGCACACACACACACACACACACACACACACACACACACACACGCACGCACACACACACACACACACACACACACACACACACATACAGCAGTATAACCCAGTGTGTGTGCTGCTGTCCTAGATGAAACCAGCCCGTCCAACGTGTGGGACTGTAAGAACCGAGGTGTCAACGGAACCCAGCGGGGACAGATCGTCTGGAGGCTAGAACCTGGACCCTACTTCATGGAACGTAAGTCTAACAAACACATGACAGTGGGTAATCTATTGTATTTTATTTTATTTATTTATTCTGTTTTTCTGTTTTTCCTTCATATTCAGTAGATCTTCATATTCAGTAGTTCAGGTTTTCTGGGTGCAACCGAGCTAATAATGTCACAATCACATAAAAAAATAAGGTCTGTGGGGTTGGGCTTACCCGACTCGAAGCGCGACCAATGAAACATACCCACTAGGGCTGCAAACGAATATTCCATATACGAAAGAATATTTGAATATTAACATGTAAAGAATATTCAAATGTCAATTTAAGGTTCGATTTTAAAATAAATGGTAATAAAAATGCTGTGTGAGTTCCCACAAGACTCTGGGCCACATAAACTAGACCATTATACAAAAAATAGGCTATTAAGATAATTATCAATCATTAATTTGATCTCGCAAGACTCAAGAGAGCACATTTCTCAGCACCAACCGTGGACAATACAGAACTGGAGCAAATAGAGGAACAAAGAGGATGTTTTACACCATATTAGGATGCAATATTTCATATTGATACTAGATACATTCGATATTCGAATCCACATGGTGTTTTAAAAGGAATATTCAAATGTAATCCAATTCTTGTAGTCATAATACCCACGATGAGGTTTTATTGTTGATATTTTTGGGGCCATTTCTTTTTTGTTTTCAAATATTTAAATCACTTTGTGACACCTTTTTTCATCGGTTTCTTGACTTGACACAATCTTAAAGTCTAATATCACTTTTCTTGAGTTCGCGCCCATAGACATCAATTCCATCCATTTCTTTCAATCGCCTGTATCTCGAGTTCCACGTCTCCAATGATTTTTTTGGGTAAAACGGTGTACATTCCACGGCTCAGAGCACTGCCATCGACTGCCATCTTACTCAGAGGTAAACAGCAAATGATTTGGCCATATCCTGTGGGCCGATCTAAAATGTCCCCCTCCAGTCGGAAACTTGTCTCTTTAAAACATGAGTTCCACGTTGAAAAAATACTGTCTGCAGATAACTACTATTATTAAAAAAATACTGACAGATTAAGAGTTAAGAGGTAATTTTGCCGCACCTGATCTAGCATGCATTGCACGGTCGTGATTTAATATAAATACGACACGGTAATAATTTGGTGTACATTATTTAGATTTCACTGTGCTGATTGTACAGAAGTGGTACACCGGTGACAGATTGTGATGTATGATTCTATTCTCATCTCCCTGTATGTTGGCTCTTTTTTCCACAAGCCTGTTCTATTTTTGGGGTTTGCTGAAAATGACCCCATTTAAAGTCTGAGCTATTTTTGTAAGAGTCTCACACTGCAAGGCTCATAAAAAAAAGGAAATGTACTCTGCGCTACGGCATATTTATAGATATGAAAAAGGATGTGCCATGGAAGTATATTTATAATTTAAAAAAGAAAGAAAGAATGAAAGGTTACAGTGTATTCATAAATGGCTGAAAAGAGAGACATACTGTATATCGGCTCCAAAAGTTATGTTGATGGTGATCGATGACCACGTTTCTTTGTTCTGTCTGTCTGTCTGTCTGTCTGTCTGTCTGTCTGTCTGTCTGTCTGTCTGTCTGTCTGTCTGTCTGTCTGTCTGTCTGTCTGTCTGTCTGTCTGTCTGTCTGTCTGTCTGTCTGTCTGCAGCGGAGACTAAGATCAGTTTTAAGTACTACCATGGAGTGAGTGGAGCACTGAGAGCCACCACTCCCTGCATCACAGTCAAGAACCCTGGAGCCCTGGTGCGTGTGTGTGCATGTGTGCATGCGTGTGTGGAGCGCGCTTGCGTGGTTGTGTAGGCGTGCAATGCATTGCAAAGACACATTGTAACTAGGGGTGGGACTTGGTTTCATGTTTACGCTCTCAAGAGTTAAAATACTCACCATCTGAATTAGTCCAATTCTACGCAACTAGAAAATGTAGAAGATTAATGGTCATTTTGATCTGTATGTTTGACTGTGACATTGTTTCTGAAATCCAGCCTGGAATTGTGGACAAAAGCAAAAGAAATCTTCAGTTTTTTGGGTTTGTGTGGCGATTAAAATGAGTTAATTTTGTTAATCGCGTTATTGTTTCTGTGATTAATTAATCTCAGTTAATCAGTTAAAGTCCCAGCCCTAATTGTAACATAATATAATATTCCATGTCTGAACTGATGGACTGTGTGTGTGTTTCTTGTCCAGGTGGAAGGCGTGGCAGAACAGGTGGGCACAGACCACCCCAGAAAACTAATCAGCTTCACTTTAACGGGTGAGTTTCAGTTTCAGTTTGCTATTTTTGTCCATCCTAGTTAACCTAATCACCTCCTAGGACCCGTTACATTATGCATAGGTGTGGTTTGGGGCGTTTTTAGCTTTTATCCAATCCGTGTTGGTCTTGCCATTGCCTATAATTCGAGGCGTACTTTTAACGCCTTGCGGCCCACAGCCCCGCTGTTTGCTCTCTCTTCCTGCGCCATAACTCGTCTTTTTAAAAGATCATAGCTTGATCAATTCTGGATCATTTCCTACCATTGAAAGGGCTATTGCTGTATGCTTTGTTTTGTGCATCCCAGCCCAAGTCTATGAAACGTTATAAAGCAAATTGCAAAAAAAAAAATCTGGGAATTCTATATTATAGGCACCGCTGCATTCCCTGTGACCATGGGATCTGGCCATGGCAGTATAGATTGTCACTTTATTGGGGTGCCTGGGCCAAGGACTCTATACAAAATCGATATCATCTTTAACCATAATAAAATACTGTTCTGCAAACTCACTCATGCCCCCCACAAGAATAGTAGGCTCTTGGGTAAGTCCAAGGGGAAGTCCACCCATTTTCAACATTCTAATATGTCATTAGTATACCTTAGAGGTGTTGGGTGGACATGATAAAAATGTTCCCCCCATTCTGTGTTCCCAAGAAATGGAGGTCTGAAGAAAACCACTAACATGGTAAATCATCTTGATGACATCATCAAGATGTATTTTAACCATGTTAATGGATTTCTTTAGACGCTTCTTTTTTTCCGAGAGCGTACAAATGGAACCAAATGAATCCATTTGGTTGCATTTCTACACTCTCGGAAAAAAAATTGTTGAAAATGGGTGGAATTCCCTGTTAAAATGTTGACTGTGGGCATACATACGGACAAAATATATTAGATAAATATTAGAGGCATTTTTTTGTACAGCATTTTGTCAGAGTGAGCAGCTTCTTCCTCGTCGGGTTTTGGTTTCATGGAGTGTTTTTTTTGGGCAGCGCTGAGACAGCATCTCTCTCTCCTTTGGTAGAGGGATAGAGCAGTACAGTGTTTCACAGTGAGGAGGACAGAGGGAGTAACATTGATAGCTGTAGCACCGGTACAATGCGGCAGGCACACTGGTGCCTTGTTGTTTTTTTTTGTTTTGGATCTTCTCCAAAGCCCTGCTGCGAGACATCTTGGTCAAGGATGAGTGAATGCCAGACGTAGGTGTATTACAGACCTACGATAATATTCCAGAGAGGGTCAAATGCACGCGTGTGTCAAAACCGTCCCAGCGGTAGGGAGGGATGATTTCGGAAGCTTTTCATTTTCCAACCCATTTTCGGATTAAAAATATATTATGTCAGGGCTGCCCAAAACGTAGATCGTGATCTACCAGTAGATCACATAGACCGTGCAGGTAGATCACGACAGTACCCATAGATCTGTAACTCTTGAGAGCGTTAAAACCCTTATGGGTCCATTTGGTTTCATTTTACACTCTCAAGAGTCCATGTAATTAGAAAATGGAGAATAATTGTTATTTTGACCAATGTTTTGTCAGTTCTCTTTCCCAATTGTGGACAAAAACGTCAAAGTTCTTAGTTTGGGGTGTAAGAGACTAAACTCAACATCACAAACTCCAACCTCATACTGTTTTCGAATGTCAATAGTAGCATAAAGGAAAAGCTTACAATTCTCTCCCATTATTCTTAAACACTATAACAGTAAGTAACACCATCACCACTATTTCAAAGCTCAAACTTTCTATAGGCCCTGAAATGGATTTTCAGTAATGGAATAATCACATATTTGATGCGTAGATCTTGTTGAGCCGGTTATTTTGAAAGTAGCTCTCAAGTCAAAAAAGTGTGGGCACCCCTGTATTATGTATGTGCAGCAGTGGTTCCCCAAACCTTTTTCATGTCAAGGACCACTATGCTGACACAAATGAAAGGTTGCCAGTTCAAACCCGGGAGTTAGTGTCGATGTAGCCTTATCATCAGACCCAAGCTCAGCTTCCTGAAGCTTGAGGTTGTTGTCAATTACGTGGCTAATGGGCTAGCCCAGAGAATAAGCAAGGCACTTAACCCCTAATTTCTCCCGATGTGCTGGTCGGTACCTTTCATAGTTTCTGCTGCCATTGGTGTGTCAATGGGTGAATGGGATCTACAATCTATGAAAAGTACCTTGGATAAGGTGCTATATAGATGCACTATTTAACATTTATGTACCTAGTAAAACAACAGCACAGCAGTGCTAGTGAATTGTTTATAGGTATCAGTGTACCCACGTTACCTACAGGAAGGTGGAGACCCAGTAGCAACCACCGACAAGCTCGGTGGTCTTACCCTTTAACAGTTACTGCCCTCAATGAGCTGCCCTGGAGGTGCAATACCAAATTAGAAAGGGGTGTAGCAGAGCTGTCCAAGATATACCAGGGAGAGGGGTTATAATCTGGGCTATCCTACTTTATAGCACTGGGTATGAACTGGACCATCCCTGAATATAAAACCAGGCTAGCCTACTTTAACCTTGTGTATAGCATATTTTGGCCATGTATTCCAGGAGGCGAAAAATCAATTCATGATTGTGGCGGTTATAAATCTGTCGCGGCAGGTCTAAATCTGTCTCGACCACTCGGCCAAAACGGTCACAAGAGTTTTTTTTTTCAACTTCCATTGTAGAATCCATTGTTTTTCTGCAAACTTCCTCTCCCCCTCCATCCACGCCTGGTTGGATTCACTAATCCCATGTACCATTAGCGACATTTCTTTCGCATTATTTCTGTTATATCCAGTGTTGGTCTATATTACTTAGACAAAGTAATATCATTACTTTACTTATTACTGGATTTGAAGAGTAATATATTACATATTACGTTATTACTTTCCCAAGTTCTCAACACCGCTTTTGAAAAAATAGAGAAGTACAACATAATCTGTTTATTACAAAATATAGCAGCAAGCGATTTGTAGTGTACATAACTGTGCGCAGGATGCAGCGTGTGGACTGGATCTACAATCTAGTGCACATCTCTGTTGTTACAGTACCTGTCAATAGCTTGTACATCTGTTCTATTTTTGCATGCAACAACAAGCTCATTTTAAAAAAGTAACTTGGCGTTACTTGCAAAGTAATGCGTTACTTATTACCCATTTTTGCAGAGTAATCTCGTTACTTTACTTTTTGGAGCAAAAGTAATAATATTACAGTAATATGTAATCTAAAATTAGTTACTGCCCAACACTGGTTATATCTATGCTGGTGCAGCCTGTCTGCTATTGTGTTTCTGGTTTCCCCTATATATTGTAGATTACATTTGTTACAACGAACATGTGATTAGATAAATACATGTTTTTTGTGGTCGCTGTTATGTTTTGCTTTATTCCTATCATAGTGTCTGTTCAGCTATTTTTCACTAGCAGTTTGGGTTTAAAGTAGTTTGCGACACCTGCCACGGTCGACACCTGGACGTTATTTTATGCATGGCTAAATGGTTGAGCCAGAACTACATACAGTAGATTGATAATGCTCCCATGTTTACGCTGCTTCTCCTGGTTGCAGACCTCCGAGCCATCGGACTGAAGAAGGGCATGTTCTTCAACCCTGACCCCTACCTGAAGATGTCCATCCACCCTGGCAAGAGGAGCGTCTTCCCCACCTTCAGCCACCATGGCCAGGAGAGACGCTCCGCTATCATCGCCAACACCACCAACCCCGTCTGGCACGGAGAGGTCAGGAAACCTTGTCAACGTCATTAATATTAGACCTGTGAATATCATATGAAAAAATATATGCCAAGGACTACCCACATGAGAGAATATTTTTTAGATTGATGTTCAGTTATTGTCATTTCAAAGATCCTCAGTTTTATATATGGATTAGGCTACAGACCCCCATTTAATTTCTGACAACCAATGTGCATTTAAAGATGGAGTACCATGATGTTTTTTCCACCCTAAAATGATCATCAGGTATTATTGCTGTATGAGGAGGAAGATTTTTATTTATTGATTTATCTTTTTTCCCCCCTGAAAAAGAGTACAGTATTTGTTAAAATGTTATGTGCATGGGCTTCCCGACCAGTTCACCTGGTTTGCCTGATGGGTGGTATTGGGTGGTGATTGGTCTGCCTGAACTGAAGCCACACCCACAGTTTTAGTTGTATGATAAAGGGGGAGCAGTTAGGGAAGGGGCTGATAATGTGATGTCACAATATTACTGTTTTTTCATTGGCACGATTGACCGGAATGTTTCAGCTTTCAGGAAAAAATATACAAAGGGATCATTGCACATACAAAAACACACCAGAATTACTGTCAAATCTTAAAGGGGAATTCCACCCATTTTCAACATTTTTTTCTGAGAGCATACAAATGCAACCAAATGAACCCTAACAAGTTCATTTGGTTCCATTTGTACGCTCTCAGAAAAAAAGAAGTGTCTAAAGAAATCCATTAACATGGTGAAAATACATCTTGATGATGTCATCAAGATGTTTCACCATGTTAGTGGGTTTTCTTCAGACCTCCATTTCTTGGGAACACAGAATCGGGGAACTTTTTTATCATGTCCACCCAGCACCTCTAGGTTATACTAATGACATATTATAATGTTGAAAATGGGTGGACTTCCCCTTTAAACATAATTGGAAAAAACGCAAAGATTATGGCAGCTCATCTTTAACAGAGATGGAGTTTAACAGAAATGGAGTTTACAAATTTACACTTTTAGGTGTACATTTGTACACATGCTGTACACTTGCACACGCACATAAAGAGTGTAGAAATGTGGTGTACTACAGTGACAGTGTGACACCGTGCCATACTTATACTTAACCGTCATCTTACCTCTTTCTTTCCACAGAAATACACGTTTGTAGCTCTGATGACAGACATCCTGTACATTGAGGTAAAGGACAAGTTTGCCAAAAGTCGACCGATCATCAAACGTTTCCTGGGTCAGCTGACCATCCCGGTGCAGAGACTTATCGAAAAAATACCTGGGTAGGTCAACCCAGTGGGTGTGCACACACACACACACACACACACACACACACACACACACACACACACACACACACACACACACACACACACACACACACACACACACACACACACACACACACACACACACACACACAAACAAGGTGATGTCAGGTGAAACTAAGACAGCTTGCACTCCTTGTGCATTGAAGGAAGCATGAGGCAAGCCTGCCCAGGTTGGTGGAGGGTGTGTAGAGCCCAGGATCACCCATACCATTTTCGGTTACAGGACTTATATTAGGCAACTATACGCATCAATAATATTATGAGTTGTTGTTGAAGTTGCCACAGACACGCAGCATGCATAAAGCTAAAGGTCTGACTCAGAGAGTTTTCTGTTTTCAATGATGAAATGCTGTTGGTTTAGTGGTGCCAAAATTGTAGTTAGTAGTAGTAGTAGTGTTTCAAACCATTTTAAATATAAGCACTTTAATTTGAAATATCTTGGGTTGTTTTTCATGCCATCATGTTTGGTGGGGCAGTCAGGGCATTTAGGGGGAGGCATTGTTGCCCCCACATGCCCATGCCCTCAATCCGGCCCTGTCTTGGACATCTCCTGACTAATCGGCGCACTCCCAGTAAGTCACGGAATAACCTGTGACCCCAATCTTTCAAATTGTCCATATGTTGGCACTGTCGCAGTCTGACTCGTGTTAGAACTACCCAATGACATAAACCAGGTCATACAGTGCTTTGGATTCCTTGAATCGTGACTTAACTCAGACACGAATCACCTCCCCCACAGCTAAAAATGGAACGATCCATGTTTTATTGATGTCGTACATTAAAACTCCATTTCGACCACCATGGATTCATCAAAAAGACATGTCTCTTTTTTTCCTGGTGACTGTTATCGTCCTCCTAATACGTGAGTGGGACGTGCTTTTTGATTTATTGTTTTAATTTATTTTTAAAATAAATTGTCACTCTTTCTTGGTCACCGGTGAACATCCGAGGCTACTACATTTTCCAAAACAATAGTTTAAATATAAATGAAAAGAGTAAATGAGAAAAGCATGGTCCCCATCATGTATTAGGAGGATAATATCAGTCACCAGGAAAGCAAAAAGATTTGGTGTTTTTGATTAATCTATCATGGTTAAAATTGAGTTTTAAGTATAGGAATAGTCCATTTGCCAGAATGTAAACCCAAGCATGTTGTGTATGTGTATACCAAGGTTTAAGTGCAAGATGCTAACTTGCATATGTTGAGCAATTTTCAATATTTGTGACCATACCATTAACAATCTATAGGTGGCAAAATGTAAAAATGTCATCATACTTTACAGTATATAGCATGTGATATGTCTAACTACTAGAGCTTTCCATGATGCTGAATCCACCCCAATTATTAGTTTTGCTCAAAGTACAGTTCTTTGGCAATACTAGTCATCAAAATGTGCCTTGTCAGAACATGTGCCTAGTCAGAACAGTGCAAATGCTATGAGCGTTTTCACTCAACATGCCTGGCTAGAGGGGAAGGGAGCCGGCCGGGCAGCTCAAATGAACATCAAATATTTAAATACTGAATGGAGTAACTTATAAACTATCTATGGTGCTCACAAGCCTGAGTGTGAGTGCCAAGAAATGACCAGAGTTTTTTTTACGTTGTATATCCCTTTAACCCTTTTGTGTACTGAACGCGTTTTGGTGTTTTAGCTATTGAAAAATAGCAGATCAACAAGCTCATATCGCGCCACTGAGTGGCGCGAAGCTCATATCGCGCCACCGAGTGGCGCGATATGAGCTTGTAGTTCTGCTATCTTTTGAAAAATTGTGAAAATGTGGTGCAAAATTTTGAATTCATCATTTCGGAAGCAAACATTTTTATCTCAAATCTTTGCTTCTGGGGGATCCCTAGAACAACATGTTTTTAGATGAGGTTCTGCAGCTAAATAATAGATATTTCTGGGGGTCCTTCCTAGGAAATAATGTCAAGCATCACTGGTACAAAAAGAGATTTTTCCAGAAAAAAATAGAATCTTGCGCCACGGACTAGAATTTAGTGTCATGGACTAGAATCTAGCGTCGGGAAAAAGAATCTAGTGTCAGAAACTGGAATCGCACTTCAGAAACTACAATTTACTGAGAGGAACTAGAATCTAGCATGAGGAACTAGAATCTAGTGTCGGAATCCAGAATCTAGTGCTGTGAACTAGAATCTAGCATCAGAAACTAGAATCTGATCAGGACACAAATGGGTTAATCGACAGTGTCTGTTTGTTTGTTTGTTTGTTTGTTTGTTGCAGCATCCAACCAGTGAGCTTCTCGTTGTGTCGCCGCCTGCCCACGGAGCACGTGAGTGGTCAGATGACGTTCAAGGTGGAGTTAACGTCAACAGGGCCAGACGGTGAGAGAGTTCTCTGCATGAATAATAATGTCTCTATGTTGCATTGTACAAGTGTTTCATTGCAATGTGCATACTCTGTCTTGCCAGCCCGTAGAACCCCATTTTGAACTAAGCCACATTGAGTACAGCAAGGTTTTATATTAGAAATGTTACCAAGAAATGTCTTCACCATTGTGTTTCTAATGGTGTCTAATAACGTAATAATGTACTAAAAAATTGAAATTCAACTCCTGTGGAGAAATCTCATAAAAAGCAGTTCAAAGTCAGGGTACTAGTAACAACCTATAGAAGGCAAAACATGTGAAATGTCATCATGCTTTATGTAGCATGTGATACAGTATGTCTAACTAGGTTTTTTTTTATGATGCTGAATCCATTTCAAGAATTAGTTCTCAGTCATTCAGTCATCAGTCATTCAGTCATTGGGGTGAAAATGGCCATAGAGTATGCATTAGAAGTTATGCTTGAGGAGTTCACGTCACTTCTGTTCAAGTGACAGGGGGAACGTTCCCCTTAAGGATGCAGTGTTTTGGGACACGTTATTCCAACCAGTTCCTTTCCCCTCCATCAGGCAGTTTAGAGACCAGCATTATTTTCTGTTTTATTGTCTGTGTCCAGGGGCGGATGTAACATTTCCCAATTGGGGGGTGCAGGAGAAAATGGAATACCATACCATTTTCGGTTATAGGACTTATTAGGCAATTAAGCATCAATAATAACATCAGTTGTTGTTGAAGTTGCAACAGACTACAACAGCGCAGCATGCATAAAGCTAAAGGTCTGACTCAAGAGAGTTTTCTGTTTTCAATGATGAAATGCTGTTGGTTTGGTGGTGCCACAGCTGCAGTTAGTTATAGCAGTATAGTAGTGTTTCAAATAATTTTAAATATAGGCACTTTAATTTGAAATATCTTGGGTTGTTTTGCATGCCATTGACCCTAGAATATGCGAGGGTATCTACCCTAGGGGGCACCCATGCCTCGGGTATGGACTAGGGTTTAATACCGGGATCCCGGTTTCCCGGGACGCCCGGGTACAACTGACTTAATTTCCCTCCCGGGAAATCCTCCGGGACCCGTCTTCCCGGAGGTTATCATTTCTTTCTCAATTTTTCCACACAAATCGTGTTTTTCCGATATCTGTGAGTGGTAAAATCAAATCTATAACCCTCGCATAAGTTCCAAACATCACTGATAATTAGACAATGCAGCGAGGGGGCTATGAACAGGAGCCCCGCGGGACACAATATTGGCGACACGTGGTCTAAATGCGAGCACTCAGGAATATGGACCGCACGAATGCCGCATCCTCCTTCATTCATTTAATCAGATGCAGACCAGCTTATAGACATACACTAGCAAAAATATGAACGTCTGAAGAGAACGTTGGACTTCCCTATACTGTAACTGCATGGACTTATTTTCCTCGCGACAGATTGTCCCTGTTCTACAACTTCTTGTATATCACACGGCCACGCAGCAATGTGAAATAACTTACAACACAGGTAAAAAAAAAAAAACACCACAGCGCTCTCTCTGTCTCTCCCCCCCATGTCCACCGAGGCTATTGATATTACAATATTACAATATATACAAAATAAGTTATATAACTTGCATCCCGTAACTTGTTGTCATGTCAGACAGCGACTAAAACATGCGTAGTCAACAACGCTTCGTTTGCATTGATGAGCTGGAAACGCAGCTGCAATCAATAGTATTAAATGCCCATACCAAATATTTGATCGTCAAGCCTCAATCATCGTATCTTACGCGATGTACAAGAGCACTTTTGAGGCGCGTTCTACCATCGTATCCTCTTGATGTGCAGAGGTGATGTGCAGACAACCTTATTATGCGATATCCAAGACCACATTTGAGACGCGCTGTCAGCTTCTCTCTCTCTCTCTCTCTCTCTCTCTCTCTCTCTCTCTCTCTCTCTCTCTCTCTCTCTCCCCTTCTCTCCGATGTCCTAACCTTCCAATAAGTAGCCTATTTTGCGTGCCGCATTGCTAATATTTGTGTAACCGGTTTACATTTGTATTTGATATTGTTCATATTTTGTTAAAATTAAAGGTTTAAAACAATAAAATATCACTATTCAATTGAGAATATTAAGTGTCGACATATAATTGCATTTTTAGGGGGACTTTTTTAAAGGTAGGGGAAGTGATTTCACTTTTGTCAGATATCACCCAAAAAATATTTTTTTTTCTGTTAAAATGCTCTATTATAAGGTGTGGAAACCACATATGGAGTTTCCCCCTCCCCCACGTTAGCAGAGGAGCTAATAAAAGTTCCCCAGGTCACCACAATTCTCCTCCAATCAGGAGAGAGCAGCAGGTTCACATAGTGTAGCTACTTTTGGGGGCCCCTAGTGCACCAGGCTGGTACTACACCATGAATTTCAAATCACTTCCCCTACCTTTAACTGTCTTATCCTTCTATTTTTTTTTACGGGAATTCCCGGGAGCCCGGGAAATTGTCGGCAAAATCCCGGGATTTGAAATGGGCCAAATTCGGGAAAAATATTGAACCCTAGTATGGACGGACACTGGTGACAATTAAGCTTTCTATTTTGAAAGAAATCCGGGGCACTGATTTTGTTATCCCTGATTGTCGTCGTTGTTTTTTTCCCCAGGCGCCTCTCCTGAGTCCATCATCGGCCTGTCGTCGCTGAACGGAGCTCCAGGGACCCCCTCTGACGACGAGGACCTCCCCCACCCGCTGCCGGGGGTGGTGATCCACTCCCCCACCGGATCCCAGTGTTCACACCAGAGCGCCTGGGAAGGAGGGGGCGGGGCCATGGCCTTCCCAGAGAAGGTGAACAAAAATCCCTAAAGAGAATTTTTTAGGTTTTCTGATCTCAATTCCAGACCGTAATTTTATAGTCAAAATAATAATTACAAAGTGTTTTTTTTTATTATTGTTTCTTTTTTTGTTTTTCATGAAGTCCACCTTTAATTAGATCATCTAAAAAAAAAAGTATTTTTGATGCTTCTAGGGGCTGCAGGAAGCCTCCAAGCTTTGTCATTGGCTAACAAATGGTCCCGCGAAAAAAATCTTAGCCAATCAGGAAGGAAAAACTGGTTTTAAACTACGATTTTCAAAGGGCCACTGCAGCTCCTATGGTTGTCATAGATAATAGATATTTTCAGGAAATTATCTAACAATGGAACAGTCTAAGATAAAGAAGAAAGAAAAGGCCACTAAAATTTTGAGATTTATATATACTTTAAGTCCTCTGACTTTTATGTGCAATCCTGATAATCATGTACAACTCTTTTATGAATCGTATTTTTAATCCATTTTGTTGTGGCATTAGATTGTACTTTCTGACACTAGAATCTAGTTTCTGGCCCTAGATTGTAGTTTCTGGCACTAGATTCTAGTTTGTCTGAAAAGTCGATATTTCCGTGTCAGTGATGCTCAAAATATTTCATGCCAAGGACTAGTCTTGGGCAATATACCGGTATTACCGTTTATCGCGATATTGGAAATCAATACCGAGTAATATCATTGGGTCTACAAAAAATATTGAATACCGAATATCGTCAAATACCGACATTACACTGTATTCTATTAATATATGAGCAATGAGACTTTTAATTGTAACTATACAAACAATTTTCATGCCTAAAATAGCCCTTATTTGGGCTAGGCTTTTTGTAAACAATGTATTTCCAACTCCAGTTTTTCCCATATTTAGGCTGCTTGAACAGCAGAGCGCTCAGTTTCTGACCCCTCAATGTCGCATTTCTGAGATGGAACGTGTCCGACTCTGATTGCACGCCATTGCCATCTAGTGGTCAATACCGGTGATATCGAATATCGAGCTAATTAACACGTTATCAATACCGATATTAAAAAATCAATACCGCCCAAGACTACCAAGGACCCCTAGAACTGTCTGTGTTTGGCAGGCTGCGGAGGACCCCCCATCTGAAAATATCCCATGGAGGGACCTCCCAGAAACAAAGATTGGAGTTAATAACGTTTGCTCAGACAGAAAATAATATTCAAAGATTTGCACCATGTTTTAAGGATTTTCCAAAAAATAGCAGACCTACAGGCTCGTATCGCGCCACTCGGTGGCGCGATACGAGCTTGTAGATCTGCTATTTTTCAATAGTTAAAGCTAGTTAATGCTTGAAACACCCAAATGCGTTCAGTACAGAATGGATTAAAGTCAACTAAAATCAATCAAACAACGATCAAATCCATTCCCTCCAGGACCCGTGCGTGGGAGCCGAGGGAGGCATCCTGGGCGGCTACGAGGCGGCCACCATGTCGTCGTCGTGTCCCGAGTCGCTCCAGCGGTCGCTCAGCGAGGGCCTGGACGCCATCGAGGCTCCCAAGGGCCCCGGGGACCGGCCGTTCGGCGCCGCCGCCCCGCCCAAGCTGCACTCCAGCTTCCCCACGCACACGCGCCTCAGCGCCATGCTGCACATCGACTCGGACGAGGACGAGGACCGCTCGGCCGGCATGGACCACATGCCGCCCATGCCAGGTATGGGACTGGTGGGGAAAAAAGAAAGAAATGCATTTGACAGTATACTGTATATAT
The DNA here is from genome assembly GCA_039105355.1 of Benthosema pterotum. Taxonomy (NCBI): domain Eukaryota; kingdom Metazoa; phylum Chordata; class Actinopteri; order Myctophiformes; family Myctophidae; genus Benthosema; species Benthosema pterotum. Next base: position 3,799,070 of record CM076978.1, read on the forward strand.
CGCAATTTCTAGCGCCGCGGTATCGATATTGCGTTAGCCTGGTCTAGCCCTCAATGATTTTGGCCTTGGGGGGTGGGGGTGTCGTGGGATCCACACGGCGGAAGTGCTGCGCTCTGATTTGATCTCACTAACGTGTCGTCATCTCTGGCCCCTCCCCCGCCCGTCCACTGCTGTTCTACGTCACATCATTTAGAGCGACGCCCACCCCGGAAGGTTCACTCCCCCCTCAAGGCCACTTTCCAACGCGCGTTAGTCCAGGCTTTCCGTTTTCGCGCAAGGCGGACGAAAATGAAAGCCTGGGTGTCGAGGCTAATATTGCGTTACCGAGTTCAGAATCGATATTTATTTCTCTCCTACCACTCTTTAGCCTGGTCCAGACCGATCAACACAGCCATATTCTCTGGACTGGCCACGTATCGTCAACCTATAATTAATTCGGTACCAAGATTATCCAAAGAGAGTCAGAGTTGGGGGTTGGTCTAACCAGAGCCTTCTAGTGGGACAGTTAGGATATTCGTGTACCCGGAAGCAAACCCTGGAAGCAGAGTGGAGCAGCCAGGTCACATGACTATACAGAGCCTCTTTGAGTCCTATCTGAGCATAATGCCGTCTCTGTAATGCGTATGTTGTACTATTATTAAAGAACAAGGGTTTGAAAAGTAATTAAACCTGGATTAACCCATTTAGACCTGACCTAAGGTTTTTGAAAAACTTTAAATATTTATATATCAGCATAAAAACACATTGAATATTTGAATACTGTACATACTGTACAGGATCCAAATATGGATTCCCCTCCTTATCTGAGACAAACGCATTTCTGCATACTCCTACTGCTACTCCTACCCCCAATAGGACTCAGCTGCGGCCTCGCAGACAGTCTCACGAGATGCCGCGTATCGCGAGAATGTCAGTTGTTAACAGTTATGTGAATGGGTTGCTGTTGCCTCTATGCTCCTCCAGCAGAGTCAGCGCCCGGAATATCCCAACTCTCCCACTAGAAGGCTCTGGGTCTAACGACAAATCCGAACAGACGCAGCTGATTGGCCAGCAGCGCCGTCACTCAACAGTACAACAGTTACAGCGTCAAACAACAAACATAGCGGGCGCTACTGCAGTGAATCGCTGACGAATCAATCTGTCTATTAAACCGAACTATGATAAACAGCTTCTTTAAAGAAGTGTCGGGTTGTATAAAAATCGTTATCAGACATATTTCACTGCTTTTGTACACATCCAAGTAGCGTTCATTGGCCGTGTTTGTTTGGCTTTTATCGCTGTTTACAAAGAGATTATTACTGCCATCTCGCAAATTTCTGACTTTGCAATGTCACAGATTTGCGAGTTCTGAGAAAAGTCTTGCAGAATTTTGACATTAAACACAGGGACGTTTCAGAGATTTTTTTCCCTCCTAAATGTCAGAGATGAATGTGGTGAATGTCCACTGTCTGCCACAGGGTCTCCTCTGCTGCTGCTGAATGGAAACAACCCTCCTGACGTCCTCCTGGAGGAGGAAGACCCCTTCTCTGACCTGCAGCCAGAGCTGATGGACCCCTGCTCTGTCACCATGGAGGAGGGGGAGGAGGCCGGGGACCCCCACCCTGAAACTAAGGTACTGACTTGAACTTATCAGGGTAGATTTTACTAAATGTACTAGGCATGTCACGGTGTAAGAATCTCAATACCGGTTTTATAGTTTGCTTTGATACCGGTATTATCGGTTTTATAGTTTGGCCTCGGAGTCCTGGCACATGCAGGCCAAATACTCAATCAACATGAGTAATAACATAGGCCTATATGATGACATTTTAGCCCCACAGACCAAAAACTAAAGATTTCTTTTGCTTTTGTCCACAATTCCAGGCTGGATTTGGGAAACAAAATAGTCAAACATACAGATCAAAATGACCATTAATCTTCGACATTCTCTAGTTGTGTAGACTTCATGATGAATACTTTAACTCTTGAGAGCGTAAACATGAAACCAAATGGACCCGCAAGGGTCCATTTGGTTTCATGTTTACGCTCTCAAAGAGTTACATCTAGTTAGAACGTGCAATGTTGTTTTTTTTTGTTTGTTTTTTTCGGTACATTCGGTGGGCAAGCAAAGTACCGGTTTTGTGGTCCCATACCGGTATTACCGGTAATACCGGATACCGTGACATCCCTAGATTTTACTAAATGTACTGACATTTAGCTCCTGGGCCTGGAGTTTGACACATGCGATTCACTGTAGATCCTTATTGTGATTTTTGACTGCATCGTGTGGAAAATACCACCGAATGCAACGAGAGCACACAGATCAGCGCTGCTGCTGGAGCAGTTTTGTTTACTTCCCCCCTTCCTTTCTATGGAAAATCCCTGGATGATGGGTCCAATATGTAGTCACTGTCGTGGCTCTGTAGTCAAGAGTGTTAAAGCGCAAATAACATACCTTCATAAAATTGTTTTTAATACTTAATATCATATTTTATATGTCCCTCAAGCTTATTTCTAATGGTTTGAGCCTCAATCACCACTGATATAACCAGTCCATGTCATTTCTTCATGGACATTTTTTACTGCATCACTACAATGTCCTGACGCGGTGGGGTCGCTGATATTTTTTTTTAATAGTTATACTGATGCTCGATAAAACCAGGCTTGTTTAAATTCCATGTCAACTTGGGAAATCAACAATGGTGGACATTGTAAACAAAGTGGAAATGCAAATGTGGAGCTTAAAGGTTCATTCAGAGTTTGGAATTTTGGTGGCCACCGCGAACACCGCTCAGAGCACCGCGACCACCGCTATTTCATAGACCACTAGCAGCACCTCGCCCTCCCTCCCCTGTTCTCCTCGCGTCCATTGTTGTTTATTTTCCCCTCTGCTTTTCTCTCTACTTCCTACCTCCCTCAATTATAATAAATTCTGCTGCTTTTATGTTTATTTCGTATTCTATTTACAGTATGTCATTGTGTCTATCATTGAATCCCTTCGTTCTCCTCCTGGCCGTCGTGCTGTGGTGTGTTTTCTTTTCTTAGCCGCAGCCGTTAAAAACAAGCAACAGCTGTGGTGCGGTGGTTAGTAAAATCCGAGAGGAGGGCTGAGAGGTGCGGTGGTTGCGGTGGTATGACGTCATATTGTAGGAAACGGTGGTCGCGGTGGTCGCGGTGGGCACCGAAAAGCCATCTCTGAATAGGCCTTAAGACTTAAGGAGAGGAGGAATTATACAAAGCAGGATGCATTGATGACATCATTAGGAGGCCAAAATTAAACCAGCTGTTCCTGAGAGCTATTTACATTAAAGCACCTGTATGATAGGAAAGACTGATTGTTCAAGCTAGATAATTTTTCAGGATAGAAAACACACTTAGGAACATAGGAACGCGTGCGCGCGCACACACACACACACACACACACACACACACACACACACACACACACACACACACACACACACACACACACACACACACACACACACACACACACACACAGTAAGTTGAATTTCATTTTATTTCTCCAAAATCAAAAATGTCTTTCTCCTGTCACCAAACCTCTAAGGCGGCTCCAGACGTGGCGGCAGCAGCAGGTCCAGACCAGGAGGAGGTCTCTGAACCTGAGGTGTTCTCTGAAGTAGAAGAAGCTCCGTTCACTGAGGCCTCGGCTGCTCCTCCTCCTCCTCCTCCTGCTGCTCCTCCAGAAGGAGATGATGAAGAGGTCAGGGTCCAGGCTGAAGACCCTGCAGCTGCTGCTGCCTCCTCCTCAGACATGGACACCACCTGCTCCATGGCGACGGCCGCCGCGGCCCCACAGACGTTTTCCTCATCGGAGAGCTGTCCTGTCGCCATGGCGACCGCTGTGGTGAGATGATCATGTGTGGTGGCCTTGTATTATATCTCTAAAGCAGTGGTTTTCAACCTTTTTTGACACCAGGGACCACCATTTATTCAGGCATTGAGCCACGGACCACCATTTGAGGACATTTTAGCCCCAAAGACCTAAAACTAAAGAATTCTTTTGGTTTTGTTCACAATTCCTGGCTGGATTTGGGGAAACAAAACAAGCAAAACATACATTCCAAAATGGCTAATTCATATTTTAACTCTTGAGGGTGTGAAAATGAAACCAAATGGACCCGCAAGGGTCCATTTGGTTTCATTTTTACGTTCTCAAGAGTTACATCTGGTTAAACAACTTAGCTGGGGACCACCTGGAACCCTCTCAGGGACCACTGGTGGTCACCTGTTGAAAACCCCTGCTCTAAAGTGGAGTGCTTCCTCCAAACGTCTTGTGTGTACTGGTGCTTCATTATAGCGGCCGTGCAGAATCGATAGTGTTACAGAATGCACAAATTCTTTATTTCAAACTCGAATTTAAAAGGATCCCTGACTAATAAAATAAACATTGCTTAAAACATTATACTTTCCCTATATAACTAAAATAAACAAATACAAACACCAATGGCATCTTATTTCTTTCACAAATAGAGAATATTTCACTCAACAGGAACTGCTCCTGGCGCAGGATGATGATGTCACGTGTGATCTAGCTCTATGGAATATATGGATGAACATGCTCATGTGACATCATCATCCTGCGACCGGAGCACCTCCTATTGAGTGAAAGATTCTCTATTTATGAAAGAAAGTATTGAAGGTGTTTTTAGGTGTTTTTATCTGCATGTATTAGTTATACAAGGCAGGTATAGTATTTTAAGGCATATTTGTCTTGTATTAGCCAGGGATCCTTAAAAAAAAAAAAAAAAACTATGTGAAAACTCTTCACCTAATCTCACTTCACCCTGGAATATGTTTGAGCCTTAAAGGGGAACTCCACCCATTTCCAAATGAGGGTCCATTTGGTTCCATTTGTACCCTCTCAAGAAAAAGGGGTCTGAAAGAAAAATCATTAACATGGTGAAATACATCTTGATGATGTCATCAGATGTATTTCAGCATGTTAATGATTTTTTTCAGACCTCCATTTTTAGGAAATACAGAATTGGGGGAACTTTTTTATCGTGTCCACACAACATCTCTAAGGTATATTAATGACATATTAAAATGTTGAAAATGGGTGGAGTTCCCCTTTAACTGTTCAGGAGAGGGGAAAAACAGATTTTTTATTTTTATGCAAAATGGGTAGTGAATAGCAAAATCAGCCTCTTCTGAGCTGAACCGGTAAACGACTGGTGGAAAAGAGGTCCCGCGTGACTGTTGGCTTCGTTTCACAGGAAGCAGAGGAGGGGGCGGAGACCGTGATCGACCCAGGAGGAAAGTCCGTCGTCGCCGAAGCCCCGCCCCCGACCAATCAGGACGTGGCCGACGAAGGGGGCGGGCAGACCGCGCCCCCACCGGCCGACAAAGACGTCCGACGAGCTTCTCTGGCTCCGCCTCCGGCAGAGGAGGAGGCAGGGGCAGGGGCAGGGGCGGGGGCGGGGGCGGCGCTATCCACTGAGAGGAGGCGCAGCCGGGAGGAGGCGCGAGAGGAGGCGCTGGCCGAGAGGAGGCGGAGCCTGCAGGCGGCAGGAGGCGTGGCCTCAGAGGAGCGGCGAGGGTCGAGGGAGGAGTCAAAGAGACTGGAGGCGGCGGGGTCCGGGGACTCGGAGGCCGGTGCTACCACGGAGACGGACGGAGAGGAAGGTACGCACGATGCCAGGAAGACTCCAGTGTCACCACTGTCACATTTACAAAAAAAAAATCTTTTTCACGACTTAACACTTACTCAGCAGCGAGCAGCCAGCATTTTTTTTTAGGTAGATACAGTAGTGCCAGCGATTTTGTGTAAAAGCCATGTTTCATATTTCGGTCCATGTTTCCGGTCGGACTTGTTAGATCAGCGCACAGGATGTTACTTCTGGTCCCTCAGCTGGCAAGGTGGCTAGCGCTGCTTGTGGCCGCTAGCATCGGGATCGTATCAAAAAATAGCGAGACTAATCAAAGATCAACTTCAATGGCAGCGGTCGTAACTATTACTTGATAATGGTAAGATTGATCAACTGCAAGGGCGGTTTAGCTATTAAAGGGACTGTTTCTTACCTTTAATTGCAGTTGATTTATTTTTCCAAAATAAAGTTTTGAAAAATAAGGGAAAAACTATGGGACAAAGCTGAAATCTTGCTATATGCGTATATACCTGTATAGCAAGATTTCAACTTTGTCTCATGTTTCTCTCAAATACATCTGTAGCAGCCGATGGAGAGCTAGCTTTGCCTCATTTATGGATCCTAGTATTCATCTTAGGAGCCATAAAGAGACATAGGTGATCTTTACGTGATCTTAAAATGAAAAATAAACATGGTTGCTCAAGAGACGCTTCTGACCTTAAACTGAGAAGCAATTTTTTCCTCGGGGGAGCGGCTGGCGCCAGCTGAAGATAGATCCGGAAGAAACGGCTTGTGGGCCAATGGTTCCACCATGTGAACATTTAGTGAGATGTACTATACAGATACTGACTCCTCAGCAGGGGCGGATGGGGGGGGGCAAGAGAAAATGGTATGGGGGCGGCTTCATCGCCCGTGGCGCGAAGCGATGAAGCCGCATACCATACCATTTTCGGTTACAGGACGCAATAATAACATCACTTGTTGTTGAAGTTGCAACAGACACGCAGCATGCATAAAGCTAAAGGTCTGACTCAGAGAGTTTTCTGTTTTCAATGATTGATCGATTGTAGCTGTTAGTAGCAGTAGTGGCGTTTCGAATACCTTTAAATATAAGCACTGAAATATCGTGCGTTGTTTTGCATGCCATCATGTTTGGTGCCCCCCCCCCCCATACCCATGCTTAGATCCGCCCCTGCTCCTCAGACCCTCTGTGCTCTGTGTGTGCTCCCCCTACAGGCTCCCAGGTGAACGGCCACACGGTGCGCTCTCTGCCGTCGGTGCGCCACGACATCCACAGATACCAGCGGGTGGACGAGCCTCTGCCTCCCAGTGAGTGTGTGTGTCTGCATGAACCCACAACCGTTTGTAGTCTCTGTCCATTATAAAGGTTTTATTATATCTGTAACCAGTGGTTTTCAACCTTTAGTTTTTCCCCCACACATTGAGGCCTGTTATGTATTATTCTGGCATGTGATCCATCCACAGACCGACATTTGATGACCCAAGAGACCCAAAAGAATATACTGTATTCCTATCGTTGGGGAACAGAATTCCATGTTGTTGTGGAAAACGAATAATCTTTTATGGCAATATCAATAACATGGAGAAATACAACTTGATGACATCATCAAATTGTGTTTATCCATGTTAATGATTTTTTTTTTAGGACCTATTTTTCTGAGAGTGTACCCATTTGGGTCCATTTGGTTCACCTTTGTGCACTCTCAGAAAAAATCTTGAAAATGAGTGGAGTTAAATTGTTACCAAGAATTGTCTTCACCAAAGTGTTTTAATGGTGTCTAATAATGTGTACTAAAAGATTGAAATTCAACTCCTGTGGGAAACCAAATGAAAAAACACGTCAGGGTTCTAGTCACAACCTATAGAAGGCAAGACATGCACCATGCTTTATGTAACATGTGATATGTCTAACTAGGGGATGTTCATGATGCCGAATGCATTCCAAACATTTGTTTTTGTTTGTTTTTTTTCCCTCAGAAAACATTCCTTTGGCTAAAAATAGACCTAACCGTCATCATAAATCTGCTTAGTCAGCACATTTGGCCAAGTGGCTGTTTTTTTTAGCCCAATGAGTGTGTTTCATTTTTCTCCCAAACTAATGAAATGTATTCAGCATCATGAAAACCCCCTAGTTAGTCATATCACATGCTACATGAAGCATGATGACATTTTGCATGTTTTGGCTTCTATAGTTTGTGGCTAGTACCCTGACTTTTACCGGCTTTTCATGAGGTTTCCCCACAGGAGTTGAATTCTAATCGTTTAGTATGTGTTAATAGACACCACTAGAAACACATTGGAGAAATACCTGATAAAATGCCCCTACTAAGTCCCTACTACATTCAGCTGGGGACCCCCTGGCACACCCTAAAAGGACTGGTGCTGGTTGAAAACCTCTGATCTGTACTGTTTTTTGGATACGTCCTTCTGTTGTGTTTAAGTGCTATTTTGTGTCAGTCATAGAGGCAGAACAATGTCACGTTACGGTTACGGGTTTGATGCCCAGGTTTTTAGAGAATGCAGCACTGCATTCGGGGTGAGGATGGGGGGTGGGAGGGCGTCTCTCCCACGTGACTGAACTTCTCACCCTGTACCTCTATCTCAAGACCCACCAGTCAACTTGCCAGACCATATATAGCCCCATCGACATTGTGAAGTACAGCAAGGTTTTATGTTTGAAATGTTGATCAGGAGACCCCAGCATGTAGACACTGCTGGATGCTAACTTGTATAATGTTCTCATATATTGCCATAATACAGTCTTTGACCAAGGTCAAAGAGTAGGAACAAAGGTTTATTCAGGTCTATTGCAGACACTGATGCTGTGTCTGCAATAATGGCAGATATTTGGGCCAGAGCAGGGATGCCCAAAAGGTAGATGGTGATCTACCAGTAGATCACACAGACCATGCAGGTAGATCACATGACAGTCCCCCCAGCACTTGGACCCTTATAGATTTGGGAGTGTTAAGAGTGTTAAAATGGAACCAAATGGACCCTTACGGGTCCATTTGGTTTCATTTTACACTATCAAGAGTTAAGTTATATTTAAACATCTGAATTACATATTTTTCAAGAGTCCATACAATTAGAAAATGGAGAATAACTGTTATTGTGGACAAATTGTGGACAAAAATGTGAAAGTTCTTAGTTTTGGGTGCAAAAGACTAAACTCAACATTACGCACTACCAACTCAAACCTCAAATACTGTTTTCAAACGTCAGTAATAGCATGAATAGCAAAACCTTCCAATTCTCCCCCTCTATGAGTGCATTATTCTTAAACACAATAACATTAAGTAACACCATCACCACTATTGCAAAGCTCAAACTTTCTTGAAATTGATTTTCAGTCATGGAACAATCACATTTTTTGATGTGTAGATCTTGTTGAGACGGTCATTTTGAAAGTAGCTCTCAAGTCAAAAAAGTGTGGGCACCCCTGGGCCAGAGTGATATTAAAGGGACTTCACCATGAATTTAAAACCAAACGTATCAAAACTCTAACATCTCTTTAGCATTATTAATCAAACCTCCTACATTCTGTCTGTCCATATATATCTGCCCCACACACAGACTGGGAGGCTCGCATCGACAGCCACGGACGGATCTTCTTCGTGGACCACGTGAACCGGACCACCACCTGGCAGCGTCCCACCGGACCCCCCGCCCCCCAGGGCCTCACACGCTCCAGCTCCATCCAGCAGATGGAGCAGCTCAACCGCAGGTATGCTTGCCCTTTCCCCTTTCCATCGGCAGGGAATGTGGGGGTTACATGGGGGACACTTGCATGTATCGAAAAAGAAAGTGGAGTCGTGCTGCTCTGTGCCGGGGTTCCCAAGCCTGTTCTGAGTTAGTTTAACTCTGAGTGCCATTTTGCCAGCCTGTAGCGCCCCCTTGAGGTCCAGAGTGCCAGTTATATGCATTAAGTAATTGATTGATTATCTCAAAAACAAAAAAATCACAAACAGCAGTTGTATACATTTTTTTTCACACATATCTCAGAGATGTGTAACTAAAGGGTTAATGGAAAGGGAAATTGTGCAGTTTCGTGGATTTCTTCAATGTAAATGAGTTTGCATAAGCGTTTATGCATACTCTGGTCGTTCAACTGACAGTCATGTGATCGGGCTAGCCAATCACAGCTGCAATTTTCCGGCTGACGTCGTTCTCATGCTGGTGAATAACGTCCAATAAAGTCTATTCTCTATGACTGTCACTTGATCAGGCTAGCCAATCACAGCTGCAATTTTCATGCTGGCGTCGTCGCGAGTATGAGAAATCTGTTCATAGGGACTCCTATAAACAGATAACAGGAAGGTTTTTTGTCAGTTGTAACTACATTGTGTCAGTGTAAATAAATCACACAGTATCCCAGTATCTCACAGTATCTAGAAAAAAAACAAGTACTTATCTAGCATGTAGTTGCATATATACTATTGTAGTGGTTTTCAAACATTTTCATACGAGGGCCCAATATTTATATCTGTATTTTAACCACGGAGGACCACCATTTGATGCCGAGTTTAGTCTCTCAGACCCAAAACTAATTTTCAAGTTTGTCTTCACAATTTAGGAGAGATAAAATGGCAAAACCTTAGTCAAAATAACAATTCTTCTACTTTTCCTAATTTTGTAGATTCTTTAAAATTAAGTAATTCAGATGTTTAAATATAATTTAACTCTTGAGAGTGTTAATATGAAACCAAATGAACCGTTTTCATTTTAACACTCGCAAAGACTTACAGGTCTATAGAGATACGGATCTATAAGTGCCCGCCTCAAAACTTCCCTTTGGGGCGGAGTTTAGTCGTGTCCAATGCCAGTCCAAATAGTTTAGCACTTAGTTGCTGTTGCTATGCAGGTCAAGCTTTCCTGGTCAAGCTTTCCTTTTCTAACGTGCCTATTGGACGAAGACGGATTGGGGGCGGGCTTAGTGAAAGGCTTATTCAGTGCACGGTTCTGGAACGTACACAGCTCTGAAAGGTACAGACTGTATAAAAGAATACCAGCAGCACACATTCTATCCTTTAGGACAGGGGCTTTCAACCTTTTTGATTCCAGGGACCACAATTTATTCAGCATTTCAGCCACGGACCATTTGTTAGCATTTTCACACCAAAGACCTAACATTAAACAATTTTTTTGCCAACAAAACAGTGTAAACTTCTTAATTAAGTACTGCTAATTCAGATGATGAATATTTTAACTCTTGAGGGTGTGAAAATGAAACCAAATGGACCTGCAAGGGTCCATTTGGTTTCATTTTTACATTCTCAAGAGTTACATCTGGTTAACCAACTGTCCATCATTTAGCCTGGGGACCACCTGGAACCCTCTCAAGGACCACTGGTGGTCCCCGGACCACCTGTTGAAAACCCCTGCTTTAGGATTCTTGTTTTAATAAAGTTCTCACCTAGCAGCGAGTAGCAGATGTTTTGGCCTTCGGGCCCTCGTCAGTGCCAATCTAAACAGCTGTGTGTGAGTGTCACTTATAAATAGAACCTGCAGGGTGTCTAGCACTAAATGATCCCGGTGCTCCACTTCCAAAATGTTTACACAGTACATAACATAATTGTTTTCTCTACTGCTCACTACTGCTCACTAGAACCATGTCAAAACAAGGGAAAAAACACACATTAATTTGCACATTATTGAGGTTCTAGGGCATAGGCTATACAGCCCTTAAAGGTAATAGAAGCAAACGAACAAGATTTGTTTGAAAGGATCCCTGACTAATAAAATAAACATTGCTTAAAACTTTCCCTATATAGCTAAAATAAACAAATAAAAGCACCAATGGCATCTTTCATAAATGGAGAATATTTCACTCAACAGGACCTGCTCCTGGCGCAGGATGATGATGTCACATGTGGTTTAGCTCTATGAACATGCTCATGTGACATCATCATCCTGTGACCAGAGCACCTCCTATTGAGTGAAAGATTCTCTATTTAGGAAAGAAATAAAATATTAAAGGTGTTTTAATCTGCATGTTTTAGTTATCGAAGGCAAGTATAGCGTTTTAAGGCATATTTGTCTTATTAGCCAGGGATCCTTTTAAAAAACAGAAACCCCACATTTTCTCCACTCTATTGGCTCATTATGAATCTGCTGGAGACTGCTGTGCTGCGATTGGCTAAAACGCTGCCTCACCCCACCCTCAACCCCTCCTCCCCCTCCCAAATTAGCACGGCCTTAAACAGTGCTTAATTTGTAACTCGGGAGGTGCCGGAGCGCACCTCACGCACATGCACGCGCATGCACGTGCACGTGCGCGTGCATGTACGTGCACGCACCGAAAAACGTGCGCAGAAAAGTCGATTTTTGGCGGAAGATTATTGTGTGTGCCTGCGTGCGTGTGTGTGTGAGAGAGAGACGCACTATGGCACACACACACTTTGTAAAGAGCCGGTCCACAAGCTCAAATGCGTCGTGCAGTGTGCTTGTGTTTCCAGAGAATCGAGACCACAAAATGTAGGGGTCCGGCTGCTTCCTGGGTACCTTTTAATCATTATTATAGCGATCATATTCCACCGTGCCTCGCGAGGGAGGGGGAGACGGTCAGCCGGTGGGAGCAGCAGCAGCAGCAGCAGCCCAGCAGGCAACGTGCGAGAACTGTGAACTGTGTGAGCCTGAGACTGAGCTGCGAGCGACCAAATCCCTCCCCGACTCTTGATAAACATCCCATAGCTGGGAAGGCTCAGCCTCAGCCAATAGAGTGGTATCCTATAGCAACGACTGAAATGAACGCGGCTGTATTTACTGGATTGCCACTCATATCTCCCGGATCGGCCTCTGCAGCACTGGCGTGCACAGAGAGTTTCAAGGGCAGGTGCTCAAATGTAACCAGGAGGGCACTCTAAAATTGAGTTTTGGGGGGTTAAAAACGCATAGAAAACAGCATTTCAGCATCTTTTTGCTCTTTTAAAAAGGGCATGTTGGTCCAGAGAGGGCCACTAGGGGGTGCTCAAACCCCCCTTGACGTCTATGTATGCACGCCTATGCTCTGCAGGTGGGGGAGCGCCACTGACAGCTCCCAGAATGCACGTGGAGCAAGGGGGAGCGCATGTGGAGCAAGCCGGAGCGGTGCTCCGGCTTGCTCCGGCACAAATTAAGCCCTGGCCTTAAAGCAAAGTGTCTCTCTGCAGGGAAACAGCCGCAGCATCAAAGTAGAAGCAACTCAGAGGGGGAAAAGGCAAAAAAAATGTAGTTATTTCGATTTTGGGTTAAAACGTTGGCTCTATTACCGTCAAAAAGAGGCGAGGGTTGAGAAAATCTGAGGTGGGGATCGAGTGGTAGTCCAACAATTGCGACTGGTGGCCACAACGGTTGGGGGTCAGGCCAAAGGTTTTCAGCAGGTGGTCCGAGGACCACCAGTGGTTCCAGGTGGTCCCCAGCTAAGTTGGTTAACCAGATGTAACTCTTGAGAACGTAAAAATGAAACCAAATGGACCCTTGCGGGTCCATTTGGTTTCATTTTTACGCTCTCAAGAGTTAAAATATTCATCATGTGAATTATCCCAAGTCTACACAACTAGAGAATGTAGAAGATTAATTAATGGTCATTTTGATCTGTATGTTGGACTGTTTTGTTTCCCAAATCCAGCCTGGAATTGTGGACAAAAGCAAAATAAATCTTTAGTTTTTGGGGGTCTGTGGGGCTAAAATGTCCCCAACTGGTGGTCCGTGGCTCACATGCTGAAGAAATGGTGGGCCCTGGTGTCAAAAAGGTTGAAAACCCCTGGGTTAGGCGACTGGTGAAGAAAAAAGAAGTCAAAGTATTCAGCCAAGTATGAGTGAACTGTGCTTATGTCTTTCCAGGTACCAGAGCATCAGGAGAACCATAACCAACAGTGAACGTACAGAGGAGACTCCTCCTGTTGACCTGCTGCCTGATCCAGACGGAGAGCTGCTGCCTCACGCCATCCCTGGTCAGACATTTTTGGTCTCGTTTTGTGCAATTTGTGAGATGTGAAAATATATAGGACGATGAGGTGTTTCCTTGCCATATTGAGCCCGGGCCATACATCCGTAACATGGAGCTATCGGTAGTTTTCGAATACATTGGTACATGTACGTGCAAATAATTATGCAGTCATTGAGTCCAGATTTTAACCGTATTAATGCCAGGAACGTGGAATTACGTTTCTCCTGCCCACGCCTATGGCAGAAGGGGGAAATTCTGTCATTCTTTCTTTTCCTCTTCTTATTGGAACATGTTAATGATGTTTAGAATATTTAGAACATTTTTCCTGGGTCTTTATGTGGGTGATATGTGGTTTTGAGATCATTTTAGATTTTCGCAGTAATTCCTAGATGTCGTGGAGTCTTGGCTCACTTCCTTCCTTGACTGCAATTCCCATAATGCTTTGGTGCACTGCCCTCCATGTGGATGGGGATGTCTCAGTAAGGCATCCTGTAAGGGATCTTATTCAATTATTTGGGGTTAGGGTTTTGCAATATTCATCACGGTCTACCAACTGTGTGGACTCACAGTTGCTATCTCTCCAGTACCTTTGTAAGTAAAACGTAAAAAGCATAAACTAGTGTCATTGGTAGTAGTACATTTGTTGGTTCACGGATGAGGCAGCGGATTTTCTGCTAACACTCGGCACAGATAAAACCAGGTAAGATCGGGTAGAACTTTATTGATCACTGAGGGGAAATTCAGTACTGCGTTGTAACATGTGCGTGCGTGTGTGTGTGTGTGTGTGTGTGTGTCTGTGTGCGTGTGCGTGTGCGTGCGTGTGTGTGTGTGTGTGTGTGTGTGTGTGTGTGTGTGTGTGTGCGTGTGTGTGTGTGTGTTTTGCAGAGTTCCGCAGAGAGTCTCGCCTCACCTCCCGTACGCGTCTCTCTGTGCTGCTTCAGTCTCCCAGCGCCAAGTTCCTGTGCAGCCCAGACTTCTTCACGGTGCTGCATTCCAACCCTGTGAGTTTCATCACCCCTCCAAAAAGTTGGAAAGAACGTCAGGGGCGGATGTAACATTTCCCAATTGGGAGGGGGGGTAGGAGAAAATGGTATGGGGGCGGCTTCATCGCCCGTGTCGCTTCGCGCCACGGGCGATGAAGTCGCACCCATACCATTTTCGGTTACAGGACTTTTATTAGGCAAGTATAAGCATCAATAATAACATCAGTTGTTGTTGAAGTTGCAACAGACACGCAGCATGCATAAAGCTAAAGGTCTGACTCAGAGAGTTTTCTGTTTTCAATGATGAAATGCTGCTGGTTTAGTGGTGACACAGCTGTAGTTAGTTAGTAGCAGTATAGTAGTGTTTCATTTTAAATATAAGCACTTTAATTTGAAATATCTTTGAAATTTGGGTTGTTTGCATTCTATCATGGTTGGTGGGGCAGACTGGACATGCCCATGCCTAGATCCGTCCCTGAAGAATGTTAAAGATTGATTGATTGATGACTGACATGTTTACGATGACGTAACCTTGAAATCAAACATCCTGGCGGCTTCTTGGAAACTAAACAAAGGGGTATAGATTGCCTTAGTCCCGCTTTGTTCTGCCAGGATCAAACAAGTGGCTCAATAACAAATGTTTGTCTATAAAGCATTACAAGAAGTGTTATTACAGATTACATTTCAGGCACTGAAAATGTAATCCTCAGTGGCTTCTTCTATTGTGCAGACGTCTTTAAATAAATAGCCTACATTTTGAACTGTCTATGGAGAAAATAGGGAATTCACCTCCTGGTCTACTAATAATTCTGAAACTGGGGTGGGACTACCTGATTATCACACTCGAGTTCAGCTTCCTGAAGCTTGAGTCTGAAATTATCCACTGTCTGTGAGATTTCAAGGGGGAGGGGTTTGGGGTCACACCAAACAAACCAGAGGTTGTTGTCAATCGTGTGGCTAATGGCTAATTTGAATTGAATTGAATCAAATTTGAATTGAACCCAACAAACATAGCCGACAAGCATTATTAGCAATTGAACAAAAACAGTAAAACATGTTGCATAATGATATTTATACAACCAATGCTTCTTGGGCAGTTTGATACGGCCACAATTCACACCAGTTGAGGCCACCATTACACCCATAACTGTTGCACTGTTGAGTGACGGGGCTGCTGGCCAATTAGCTGCGTCTGTTCGGATTTTCCAACTCCAACTTTCATTAGATGACTACCTATTGGTAACAAAGCAAATTATAGGTTGGCAATAGAAGGCCAGACTAAGAGACTCAGTGCCTCAGTGCACTCAAAGAGTGGGCTGCGTCGATGGGTCTGAACCAGGCTAGGGTGGGATTTCTAATTGACCCTTTATGCCACTGACCTTGTCATTTAACCCCCCCCCCCCCCCCCCCACACACACACACACACACACACAGAGTGCCTACCGCATGTTTACGAGCAACACCTGCCTGAAGCACATGATCTCCAAGGTGCGTCGCGACACGCACCACTTTGAGCGCTACCAGCACAACCGGGACCTGGTGGCCTTCCTCAACCTGTTCTCCAACAAGCAGCTGGAGCTGCCCAGAGGCTGGGAGATGAAGCACGACCACACGGGGAAGGTACGGTTAATGTCTCTGTGTGTGTGTGTGTGTGTGTGTGTGTGTGTGTGTGTGTGTGTGTGTGTGTGTGTGTGTGCGTGTGCGTGTGCGTGTGTGTGTGTGTGTGTGTGTGCAGGGTAGGGTTGGAGCTCGATGGCCGGTATTAAAAAAAAATCGTTAACAAGCTTATTGAGTACCCATTATCAATAAGCTTTGGGCCTATCGATCCTGTTATTGAACACAGTTGCCCTTGGCGTCATGTCGGAATCAATCACAGACGAGGAGATCAATAAATAAATCAATATTAACCAGTTACCAGTTACCAATATTAACCATTTTTTAAAATATTAATGACTTGATAATAAGCTCAGTTGTCTTCTGTCTGTTCACTATTTTACAGTTTGGCTACTGTACCGGTAACTAGAACCCGATCGATATATCGCTCATGCTGCTAATAACGGCCGATATACCGCCGATATACCGTTATTATCGGCCGATATATCGGCTGCCATATGCCTGGAACAGAAAAAGAAAGACAAAGAAAAACAAGGCGTGGACTTACTTCACAAAAGTAAACGATGAAGTCACAATGTTTAAATGTTTTCAATGTCGTATTCTATTGTTAACTTGAAAAAGAAAACTTAGTTGAAGTGTGAATCACAACACAACGGTGAAGGTTTTTCCAGAAGTCGGTATCGGCAACGGGCCCCAAACATATGGCATTAGCCGGGCTCTAACTGTAACCCATTCTGTTAAAGTAGTCATAGCGATGAGGCGCACTACGTCATCGTAATGTCAATGGAGGACTTCAGTTACATTCAAGACTAGGCCAGATCACAGTCCAAATGGAGATGATCTTCACATCATTTCGAGGACATCAGCTAAGCTATTCTGGGCCAGATCTGAATATTAGTTATGATTGATGTAAGTCAAGGGTGCCCACACTTTTTTGACTTGAGAGCTACTTTCAAAATGACCAGCTCAGTAAGATCTACACATAGATTATTCCATTACTGAAAATCCATTTCAAGGTCCCCAAGAAAGTTTGAGCTTTGAAATAGTCGTGATGCATGGTGTTACTTGCGTGGACTGTTGAGAGTGTAAAATGAAATCAATTGGACCCGTAAGGGTCCATTTGGTTTCATTTTAATGCTCTTAAGAGTTACAGATCTATGGGGACTGTCGTGACCTACCCGCACGGTCTGTGTGATCTACTGGTAGGTCACGATCTACCTTTTGACAACGCTGAGGAAGACCACTTGGGTCGAAACGCGTTCGTTGTTCACTCTTCACTGCACGATGAGGTAAATAAAGACAAAAAGAAAGGACATTGATTGAGTGCTGGCATTTCTCTATTTCATTCTGCGTTTTTTGAGCCTTGCACCTCGAGGAACTTTTCTAATATGGAGTGTTGCGGGTTGTCTGCTTCGGCAGCTCTTTCTGTTTCCTTACCTTTTGGGCACCCCTAATGTAGGTTATTCTGGCCTTAATCCGACTATCTCTGATTCATCCAGGGACGTCCATTTGTACTGCACAGGATTTGTGTTGGTTGAAATCAGGTGATATTATGGGACAGATTTGACTAGTATTGGATTGACCGTGCTTAGTCGGCTACATACTGTATATCTCAGAATTCTTCATACATGACCAATGAAGAGAAGATGACATTGGCGTCATACTAGCGTGACAACATGTTTGCATACACTGTACTGAGTTGATCAGAGTTCCAGTGGGTCTCCTGATGCTATGTGATGATGTGACGTTGCTCCGCAGCCTTTTTTTGTGGACCACAACTGTCGCTCCACCACCTTCATCGACCCTCGCCTCCCCCTGCAGAGCTCACGCTCCGCCGGCCTCCTGGCCCACCGACAACACCTCAGCCGCCAACGCAGCCACAGCGCAGGGGAGGTGAGACACACACACACACACATGCACGCACGCACGTACCCCCCCCCCCCCACACACACACACACACACACACACACACACACACGCAGTGATGGGCAAGTTACTGGGAAAATGTAGTAAGCTACACTACTTGTTACTCTCAAAACAAGCAAGCTACACTACAAGCTACATGCCAATAGTAGCTTGCAACACTACATATATCTAAATATATATCTCAACTTAATGTACAACTTTCTAAATAATCATAATGATAAAATAATATAAATAAAAATCATAATCATAATTTTCTAGGGGTGGGTTTGAACGTAGGATGGTGCCATGTCTAAGTTTTGGGATGTATATTAGAGGTTTTCTACCCATTAAACATGGGCGGAACTCGCCCATGTTTAACGGTTAATGGAATTGATTATTCAAGTAGCCGTTCAACTAATTTAGTAATCAATGAATTGGATCAGCAAATAATTACTGGAGTTTTGCCATTTATCAGGGGTTTTCCCACTTAACTTTTAAGTTTTAACAACTTAAGTTTTCCAACTTTTCCAGGGTTAAGATTAACTATCTCTTTATTAGCCATCTCTATCCTTTACAATCTGTTTGATAGTTGCACATGCACTGTAGCAACTGCAAAGCAAAATATCTTGCTTTGTTGAACTAATTACCATTAAAATTGTTTGTCTTTGATTTGAACAGCAGCCTAATCACCATCTCATTAAACATATTTTTGAATGAATTATCCTTCTTCAATGTTTATTTTGTTAGAACATGCCTAAAGTAGGCTAAAATATATGTTTAAGCTAATAGCTAAATAAGGTGATAGCTGATTCCGATCAATAGAAAAGGGAGTGACTCGTGGACCCCACTTTGTGAACAACGCCAGGATTCTAACGTGACCAATGCTCTTGTTGCAGGTGGTGGATGACTCTCGGCAGACCACCCCTCCTGTACCCCGCCCCTCCAGCACCTTCAGCGGATCCAGTCGAAACCAGTACCAGGACCTGGTGCCTGTGGGTGAGTGACACCGTGTAATAACCAAAAACAGAATTATAGCTACAGATAAGCACCTCCCATAACTGTTATGTTCCACAGACTGAGGTGAGGTGAGGTGAGGTGAGGTGAGGTGAGGTGAGGTGAGGTGAGGTGAGGTGAGGTGAGGTGAGGTGAGGTGAGGTGAGATGAGATGTATAGTTTAAGATACAGCACAGCAAAAAGTATTTTTGTATGTCAGCAAGGCAGACATAACGGTAATGATATTAACTCCTTAGACCACAAGAACGATAAAACGAGTTGTAAACAAGGTTGTTTACAGGTGGTGAGAATGTTAAGATGTACCTTGTTTACTCCATTGATTAATCCACTTTAATCCTCTTCGATGCTAATGTTGGGATCGTTCTCTCACAAATAATGTCCAAAATACGGGGTTGCACGTCCATTTGTGCAAGTGAACGGTGTTTAGGTCATTTAAAGGCTGAAAAATATCTACAGTATATAACTGCAGTTTGTGATTTGTTTGGTTTTGAGATCAATCAATCAATTAATGGATACATATAAATGGCATTCTGGATCAAAACGGGGCATTACAGGCTGGCAAAATGGCACCTGCGGAGTTAAATGCTAGGAATGTCCCAATACACTTTTTCTCATTTCCGATCCGATGCCGATACCACAATTTTGCTGTATGAGCTAATACCAATACCAAACACAGATACCAGAGAATAATATTTACAGTACAGTATAATAATACAGAAAAGAATGGCATAATGA
>CM076978.1:3823862-3872490 GCA_039105355.1 Benthosema pterotum
TAGAAAAAGGGTCTGAAAGAAAAATCATTAACGTGGTGAAACACAACTTGATGATGTCATGGACCATGTTAATGATTTTTCTTGCAGACCCTTTTTTTGGAAAATGGGTGGAATTCCCATTTGAAAGTTTGCCTTTTTCCTCTCTACTGTATGTCGCTTCCACTTTGTTGTTGCAGCTGTTTCCCTGCAGACGGACACTTGCTTTGCCCTGCAGACGGTCCAGAACTTTTTGTTTGTGTTTGCTACTGTTTGGGGTAAAGGGGGATTGTGTGTGTGTGTGTGTGTGTGTGTGTGTGTGTGTGTGTGTGCGTGCGTGCGTGCGTGCGTGTGTGTGTGTGTGTGTTGGGGGGGGGGTGGGGCAGGTTGTTGGGTGGGCATGATAAAAAAGTTCCCCCATTCTGTGTTCCCAAGAAATGGAGGTCTGAAGAAAACCATTAACATGGTGAAAATACATCTTGAAGATGTCATCAAGATGTTTCACCATGTTAGTTTTTCTGAGAGCGTACAAATGGAATGATTGCATTTGTACGCTCTCAGAAAAAATGTTGAACATTTCGCTTTAACCACAGTTCTAATTCCTCCTAAATAATGATCATTTCGTATAGTTTTTTTCCGATCTGGAAGACTGTGTGTGTGGGTGAGGTAGTTAGGTCATCATCCTGAACATCCATCCTGTTCATCGGTGATGTGTCTGCTCGCTGTCGTAACCCAGAAATAGAAGGTGCTATTTGGAGGAGATGGAATCGGAACATTTTGGCTCAGCAAACCCAACTGGCTCATCAGTCAATGTTGGCTGGATCTGACACTGATGTATGGATGGATCTATGGATGACGCACCGTTGATTTCGTTGACTAATACTGCGACGAGAACAAAGTTTTAGTCGACCAAGTCAACTGTAGATTTAGTCGACTAAAACCGGACTAATAGCGAAAACTAAATTAAATGACTAGGGGCTCCATTTTCGTTACCATCTAAACCCCTTATCCTAAACCCCTTATCATTTTTTTTTTTTACTATTTTGAAAAACTTTTTCGAATAGTTCAACATGCCAATCTATTGACACATTGTGAGCTTGTAGACTGGTCATTTAAACTATGGCAAATGTTATTTTTTAATAGTTTAATAGTTTAAAAAGGCAAAGAAGTTAGGGGATAAGGGGTTTAGTGGTGACGAATATGGAGCCCTAAAGCTAAAGTCCAAGTCAAGTAAGCACTCGCCAGACTCAGTTGCCGGTAACATTCAGAAGTTGAATGTTGCAACGGCAAATTATGCTGGTCCCAGACTAGCTTAAACGTGTATGTAGGTGTAATTTGACTCTTTCGAGTCTCTGTTTTCTGCATTATCGTATATATATCCAAAACTGGTGTCTCAAACTGAACAACCAAGATGTCAATTGGAAGCTCTGATTCCCACGACAGGGCGCATGAAAAAACCCACATAAAGAGTCAGAATGATAAGACACAAGGCTAATGGTTCCATGTGGTTCTGGTATTTCTTTCTCTCTTGGGTGTCTCTCAGGTTCCGTTTCAGCGGTCGTATCCTGGGCTTGGCTCTGGTCCATCAGTACCTGCTGGACGCCTTCTTCACCCGGCCGTTCTACAAAGGTCTTCTTCGCATGTGAGTCAGCCTCTCTCTCCCTCCCCCCCTGCGCGGCGTTCTGAAAACAGCTCACCGAGAGGACAAGTATGTCCTCCGTGTTCTCTCAGCCAGCAGCTGGCAGGGTTTACTGTCAAGCGGGGGCGGGGGGGTCAAACCCTTATATTAATGACTTTATTCAGGCAAGCTAATGTCTGTGCTAAATGTCTGAAATGCACCGATCATTTTAGATCGTTTAGGGTGTGCGGTTTGTTAGCACAACAACCTGTGCAGGCACGGCTTTGGTGATTTTTACTCCTTATCGCATCCGGAGATTCTTCTTCTACTTTGTAATTTCTTTGCTAATAAGCAAGTGTGAATAATACATTTGTGTTTTTACTAGCCTGATTATCAGACTCAAGTTCACCTTCTTGAAGCTTGAGTCTGACATTGTCCACTGTGTGAGAGATTTCAAGGGAGAAGGGTTAGGTTGTTGTCACTCATGTGGCAGATGGGCTAGCCTGTTTGCTAACCAAACAAGCCACTGAGCGCTGCTAGCATGTGAACAAAAAGGTCAAATATGTCGGATGAACACCTGTCAAATGACCTGTGCCGCCTGCCTGTGACCTTTGACCCCTCCCCCGTGCAGCCCATGTGACCTGAGCGACCTGGAGTTCCTGGACGAGGAGTTCCACCAGAGCCTCCAGTGGATGAAGGACAACGACATCGAGGACATGCTGGACCTGACCTTCACCGTTAACGAGGAGGTGTTTGGGCAGGTGTGATCATTAGGAACCAAAACGGACCCTTTATTTGGGTCCCTGTGTTGGTCAATATTACTTAGGAAAGTAACTTCTTTACTTTACTCGTTACCCCTTAGACAAAGTAATATCATTACTTTATTTATTACTGGAAACGAAGAGTAATATATTACATATTACGTTATTACTTTCCCAAGTTCTCAACTCCCACCTTTGAAAAAATAGAGATGTACAACATAATCTGTTTAGCGAGCTCTTTTTAGAACTGAATCCAAATTATTGGAATAATAGTCTCCAATCCCACAAACTGCACCTGTAAACAAAGCCAACAAAATCCGACATTGTAAATGTCTTTCTTAGATAAAAAAATAAAAATAAAAGGAGCAGAGAGAAGCAATGGGACCATTTTAACCTTGAATCACAAAACAGACCTGCAACTAACAAAACCAGATTTCGAAATTTGTCTCTGACTTTTTCCACAATTGTTTTCAAATACATTATTTTGTATGAAATACAAAATAATGCAGCAAGCGATTTGTAGTGTACATAACTGTGCGCAGGATGCAGTGTGTGGACTGGATCTACAATCTAGTGCACATCTGTTGTTACAGTACCTGTCGATAGCTTGTAAATCTGTTCTATTTTTGCATGCAACAACAAGCTCATTTTAAAAAAGTAACTTGGCGTTACTTGCAAAGTAATGCGTTACTTATTACCCATTTTTGCAGAGTAATCTCGTTACTTTACTTTTTGGAGCAAAAGTAATAATATTACAGTAATATGTAATCTAAAATGAGTTACTGCCCAACACTGATGTGTCTATGAAGGCTAAACAACGAATGGAGCCAATGTACCTTGCCTAATGCAGGAAAACTTCATAAGAAGTCCCAAATCCATATGGCCTCCATCAAATAACATGGGAAGTACCTCAAATGAACTCTGCTTTAAATAGCCTGTGGTGTGTCAAACTAGGTGGTTTTCATCATGCCAAATCCATTCCAAGCATTATAGTTTTGCTAAAAAAAAAAAACACTGGACTTGGACCCAGTTGGCTGTCTCCCATTCTCAATAGAACTCTGAAGACCCATGGAAGTGAACCAGCTCAGTGGCCTTGTGGTTAGAGCGTCCGCCCTGAGACTGGGAGGTTGGGGTTCAATTCCTGGCCAGGTCATACCAAAGACAGGAGGTGTACTTGTACATCAAGCTGCCTCACGCTACAGAAACAGGAGATAGCCTACTGACCTATATATATGGACCTATCTGGGCCTCATGACATTATGGCCTGGCAAGGCTACTTGCTAACTTACTGACATGGAAGTGAAGGGAGATGTCCTAACTAATGTCTCTACACTCTCTGGCTCCGGTGCAGATCACAGAGAGGGAGCTGAAGCCGGGTGGGGCGGGCATCGCCGTGGCAGAGAAGAACAAGAAGGAGTACATCGAGCGCATGGTGAAGTGGCGCATCGAGAGGGGCGTGGCCCAGCAGACGGAGAGCATGGTCCGAGGATTCTACGAGGTACCGTACCCACCGTATACCAGGGTTATAATAGTTAACTAAAACTAACGAAAAAAACGAAAACTAAAATTCAAAAAACATTTGAGTTAACTGAAACTAATAAAAACTAAAGAAATGAATGCAAAAAACAATAACTAAACTAAAACTGTAATGTGGGTTCAGTAAACTAACTAAAACTGAAAATATACCCCAAATACCCTTAGTTTTAGTTTTTATAAAGCTTTTAAATTAAAATTGTTTTGGTGACCAGCATGAGGAGGAGATGCTTCTAGATCTTCTATCCCCTATTGAGTTCCATAACACTGTGGGGTAAAAATTGTGTTCTTGTGGGAGAGTGCAATCATCCAATTTACTAAGAAACTCAAAGCAAGGGTTGAATACCAACCTTTTCCTACTTTGGCACATTTTTAATCCTATACCTGACAACCAAAGCACAGAAAAAAAAAAAAAACTAAACTAAAACTAACTAAAATGTTAATTTCAATTCATTTTAACGTTATTAAAATGAAACCAGATGGACCCTTACGGATCCATTTGGTTTCATTTTACACTCTCAAGAGTTAATATATATATATATATATATATATATATATATATATATATATATATATATATATATATATATATATATATATATATATATATATATATATATATATATATATATATACCGTACTTTCCGGGTTATAAAGCGCACCTGAATATAGGCCGCACCGGCCAAATTTTGCGAAAAAATCAATTGTGTACATATACAAGACGCACTGGCCTATTAGCCATATGTAAGGGTTTTTGCACAGATGAGATTGTCGGCAACGAAATGCTGTTTGAGAAGCATCCTTTTTATTATTTAAACGACTACAGAACTGCACGTGCTGTATGTAATTAACGCTAGAGCCATAGACCAGGGACGGATCTAGGCATAGACATGAGGGGGGGAATGCCCTCTAGACGCCCTGACTGCCCCACCAAACATGACGGAATGCAAACAATGAAAACTTCAAAGATATTTCAAATCAAATGCTTATAGCGGTAGTTAGACATTGACTAACTACAATTTTGGCACCACTAAACCAACTGCCATTTTCGGCTGCACCCCCGATTGAGAAATATTACATCCAGGCCTGGCCAGTGGCCATAGAGTGTAGCCGGAGATACGCAAACTCCGATCACTTCATGAAACCAAATGAGCGCTTGCGGGTCCATTTGGTTCATGAAAAAAGGTAGCCTAGCGTACATCTGGTTAACCAACTGTCCACCATTTAGCTGTGGACCACCAGGAATCCTCTCAATGTTTAAGACGCTCGACGAGGCGTCTTTATTGCCGCCTCCACGGACCCCTCCTCCTCCTCCTCCTCCTCCTCCTCCTCCTCCTCCTCCTCCTCGCGCGGCGGCGGCGGCTGCTGCTGCTGCTGCTGCTGCTGCTGCTGCTGCTGCTGCCGCCAGCCTTTCTAAACCCGTTCGTGGATGTTTTGACACTTTTCCACGCAGTCAGGATCCACTGGCAGACTTGAGAAAAAGTTGCTTTCAGCATGTTCCTCGCCCTGGTGGTGCGCGCGCTGGTGGCGCCAGCTCCTCGGAACGACGGCGCGCGGACCACCACCGCGCGGACCACCACCGCGCGGACCACCACCGCGCGCCGTCGTTCCGAGGAGCTGGTGTCTCCGCCGCGCCGGTCCACCATGAATCTAAACATTGATTCATTGATCCCAAGGCTACGTGCAGCAGATAGATTTCCTTATTTTTCAACCAGCTCGACTGACTTTAGCTGCGTTATATGTACTTCTTCGTTTGCTTTCCATGATGCATTTAGTAGTGTCTGTCTTAGCGAACTGCCTGTGCCCTGTCCCCCTACATTTCCTGCTCGGGCCGGCTTAAAGTTGGGGTGCAGTGTTTGGTAGCCGTAAACATCCATACATTGGCCGCACCGCTGAATAAGCCGCAGGGTCCAAAGCACGGGGAAAAAGTAGCGGCTTATAGTCCGGCAATTACGGTATATATATATATATATATATATATATATATATATATATATATATATATATATATATATTTTACTATCTTAATTACGTAATTTTCAAGAGTCCACACAATTAGAAAATGGAGAATAATTGTTATTTTGACCAACGTTTTGCCAGTTCTCTTTCGCAATTGTGGACAAAAAACGTGAAACTTCTTAGTTTTGGGGCAAAAACGTGAAACTTCTTAGTTTTGGGTGCAGGAAACTAAACTCAACACCACAAACTGTTGAACTCAAACCTCAAATACCGTTTTCAAACTTTCTAGGGGGCCTTGAAATGGATTTTCAGTAATGGAACAATTACAGTTTTGATGTGTAGATCTTGGCCATCTCGGCCATTTTGAAAGGAGCTCTCAAGTCAAAAAAAGTGTGGTCACCCCTGGTGTGGGGTATGTCACTTGTGCAGAATGCTGCGGTGGATTAGGATCTACCAACGACAGTGCATCTCTGTTCTCTGTTGGTAACTTGTAAATCTGTTATGTCGTGTGTGTGTGCATGCATTAGGTGGTGGATATGAGGTTGGTGTCGGTGTTTGATGCCAGGGAGCTGGAGCTGGTGATCGCTGGGACGGCGGAGATTGACCTGGCGGACTGGAGGAACAACACAGAGTACAGAGGAGGTACAGTACTATGGACCACTGTCTCTCTAGTAGAGCTCAACACACACACACAAAAAAAACTCCATTGCTTTGTACGTCATTTAAAGGTGCACTATAGGTAACTTGACTGGTAGTCGCTGTCGGTACTGCAGTTTAATTTAGATCCTAAGTCCTACGTTTCCCAGCATCCCTTGCTTGTTTAAGTTGCATTCTGATTGGTCCTTGTAATCAAGGACCAATCAGATGTGAGCAACGTCATTTTCCCGGGAAACAGTACCACACATCACTTTTTGATAGAAAACATATTCAGAAGAAGCTTTGAGGGAATGGAATTCAGGAAATGTTTTATGTGACAAAAATGTTAGTCATATTTTTTTTTTTTTTTTTAATAAGATTGGTATTTTGATACAATTACTATGTATACTAGATAGAAAAGAAAAATGCAATGTGTTCTGTTGTTTACTTTCAGAGGAAGAAATCAAGGTTTTATTTTTTATTTTTAGGCAAAATCGTGGAGCTTTATAGATTTATAGATAGATAGATAGCATACCACACAAGCATAGCAGATCTGTAGCCTTTTGTGAGGCATCAGGTTAAAAGCTGTTTTAAGGAGCAGATCAATACATCTGAACGGCTGCCAGCTGCACAAAGACCAGAGGACAGGAATCGACAACAATCAGTGATTCACGGTGAAGCCCTTTTAATGGGGGAATTGACTGATTCTGTGCGGACTGGGTTTGGGTCCTCCATTATTAAATGCTCCGCGAAGACTCTTGGTTTACTTAACTGTGTGATCCTAGATGACCATCTCTATCCATTTGATGTATTACCTTGCGTTGTCCTTGCTCACTAAAATACTGGCTGGCTAGGAGGCTTTCTTACTTTTATGTGTAGTTGGCAGTGCTGGTCCCGTTACTTTAAAAAAGTAATTAGTTATAGTTACTCACTACTTCTTCCAAAAAGTAGTTACCCAGTTACTCTAAAATAAAAGTAATTAATTACCAAGAAAGTAACTATTTCCGTTACTTGCTGACTTTCATTTGGGACAGAATTGGCGACAACTTTTTTTTTTTTTTGTCCCATTCACATTCATTCAATGCAATGCATTCAAACGGCTATCCTCCGGTTTCCCCCCTCAATGTCGTGAGGGCATGGGTTAAGCAGCCAGGGCTACACAGCTCTTCCTGACTTGGGACCCGGATGTTTTTGGGCAGATCGCCAGATGATCGATTAGACAAGACAGCAGACACAGCATAACAGAAACAGCACATCCTGTTTAGGAGATCTGAGATTCAAAATAAGGGTTTTTTACCGATCGAACTGGTTTGAGCCGTGGCAATGGGGAAGAAACAAAGAAGATCCGATCGCGGTGAATGAGGTAACGATCCGTATTCGACTGTCAGTAACGGTAACGCCGCTATAGATATGGGGAAAATAATTAGTTAGATTAGTCCGTTACTGAAAAAATAACGGCACTACGTAACGCCGTTTATTTGAACGGCGTTATGTCCAGCACTGGTAGTTGGTACGTACGTCCACACCAAATACAGTAGGTCCAGGTATTATTTTGTGCACAAAAGCCCATTATTGGCTCTTTCCCCTACCCTAAGCCCTCAATGGATTGTTGGGTTTTAGTGCAGATTCACATCGATTAATTTCTTTCGCTCAAAAATTATTTTTGAGCTTTAATGTCTGTTTTTTCAATAATGTTTCTTTTAAAAACGCCTTTGACAATGAATAAACAACATTGTTTCTTTTGTCATTTAAACTCCACCCATTTTCAAGATTTTGCATTTACATTCCATTTGTACACTCTCAGGAAAAAAGGTTCTAAAACGAAGATTGAAACACAACTTGATGTCATCAAGTTGTGTTCCACCATGTTAATGATTTTTTTCAGACCTCCATTTCTAAGAAACACAGAACGGGGGTGGGGTGTGTTATTATGTCCATCTCTGAGTCTAAGGTATATTAATGCCATAATAAAATGATGAAAATGGGTGGAATTCCCCTTTGAAGGCATTATACAGAGAGTTTGTGTACAAACTCTGTGTTTGTAAACAGATTAATATAACTCCACCTCAGTTCCACTCTATTGGCTACTTATGAAACTGCTGGCAACCGATGTGCTCTAATTGGCTGTGTACTAATTGGCTGTATTTTCCAGTAAGGGAAAATAACAGCTCTGGTAACAACTACTTGTACAAATAAAGGCAGGAAAGCCTTCTAATCCCCCAAATTCCTCTTCTATTCAGGATTCAGCATTATTTTAGGGGGTGCAAGCTGGACACTTGCCAAAAAATAAAAATAAAAAAAAGTGGGAAAAATGTGCTATAGGCTAATACCCACCCTCTAAAATCACCTATGTTCAATAGTGTCTGCTAAATTGAACAGAATTTAGGAGGGAGAAAATAAGGAAGGGGTAAGAAGGAGAGAGAAGGAAAAGAAGGAAAAGAGAAAAAGAGCAAGGCAGACACTATCTCCGGGTTGCTCACTTGACAAATGCACCGTCATCCTTCCATGCAAGGACGTGCACACATCACAGGAGGGTGGGGGGGGTTGAACGACCCCTGCCCCCCCTTTTCCATCTGTAAAACAACTGCACTTTCCAGGCATGAACCCACGAATGTTTTTTTTTTCCTCCGAGTGTGTCATTGAGACCCTTGTAGATATGCTACTGTCGCTATACGTTCGTACAGAATAATGTGCCCTCTTAAAGGGGAATTCCAACCATTTTCAACATTTTTTTCTGAGAGCGTACAGATGCAGTTCATTTGGTTCCATTTGTACGCTCTCAGAAAAAAGTGTCTGAAGAAATCCAGGTGAAAATACATTTTGATGATGTCATCAAGCTGTTTCACCATGTTAGTGGTTTAGTGGTTTTCTTCAGACCTCCATATCTAGGAAACACATAGCCTATTAATAAACTATAAAAAACTGGGTGGACATTTTTTATCATGTCCACCCAGCACCTCTTATGTATATTAATGACAAATATTGTTATTATATAACATATTAACATATTAATGACAAATTAAAATGTTGAAAATGGGTGGAGTTCCCCTTTAACGGATGTCACTAGTCCTTGCCCTCCCCTTGTCTAACACTCTCTGCACGTCCCTGCTTTCAGGTTACCATGACAACCACATGGTGATTCGCTGGTTCTGGGCAGCCGTGGAGAGATTCAACAACGAGCAGAGGCTGAGGCTGCTGCAGGTATTATAAAACACGTTGCACCAGCACATGCAATACAGCACTGCCACCCTGTGACCGCTGACGGTACTACGGACCCTAAACCATGATGTCTGGTTTTGTGTGTGTAAACTTTGGGGCTAATTCAGATGATGAATATTTTAACTCTTGAGAGTGCAAAATTAAACCCATGAAAGCTCTTAGTTTTGGGTACGAGAGACTAAAGTCAACATCACAAACTCTCAACTCAAAATCCCCACTGTTTTCAAACGTCAGTAGTAGCATATACAAGAAAACCTTCCAATTCTCCCCCTCTATTTGTCACTATAAGTTCATTATTCATAAACACTATAACAGTAGGTAACACCATCACCACTATTTCAAAGCTCAAACTTTCTATGGGGTCCTTGAAATGGATTTTCAGTAATGAAACAATCATATATTTGATGTGTAGATCTTGTTGAAAGTCGCTCTCAAGTCAAAAAAGTGTGGGCACCCCTGGTGTAGTTGGTCACACGGTAGGCCTACACCCAGTGTTTTAACGTCTTGTGTCTCCAGTTTGTTACAGGGACGTCCAGCATTCCCTACGAGGGCTTTGCGTCTCTGAGGGGCAGCAACGGACCCCGGAGGTTCTGCGTGGAGAAGTGGGGAAAGATCAGCTCCTTACCCAGGTACGAGGCAGGGTTATAATAGTTAACTAAAACTAACTAAAAAACGAAAACTAAAATAAAAAAAAAAAACATTTGAGTTAACTGAAACTAATAAAAACTAAAAATGAATGCAAAAAACAAAACAAAAAAAAAAAAAAACAAAAAAACGACAATTAAACTAAAACTGTAATGTGGGTTCAGAAAACTAACTAAAACTAACTGAAATTATACCCAAAATACCCTTAGTTTTAGTTTTTATGAAGCTTTTAAATTCAAAATGTGTTGGTGACCAGCATGAGGAGGAGATGCTTCTAGATCTTCTATCCACTACTGAGTTCCATAACACTGGGGGTAAAAATTGTGTTCTTGTAGGAGTGCAATCATCCAATCTACTAAGAAACTAAAGTAAGGGTTGATTACCAACTGTTTCCTACTTTGGCACATTTTTAATCCTATACCTGACAACCAAAGCAAGGGTTAAAAAATAAAATAACTAACACTAAAACTTTAACTGAACTAAAACTAGCTAAAAACTAAATATTTTCACCAAAATAAAAAAATAAATAAAAACTAGCAAACCCGCTCTAAAAACTAACTGAATTACAAAATAAAATGTCAAAACTAACTAAAACTAAACTACAATGAAAAATCCATAACTATAATAACCCTGGTACGAGGCCACTGTCATGGCAAGCACGTTTCAATTGTATTTTAACACGCTTAACAACACTGCATGGGCGCAGACTTGGCTGCTAACAGCCACGACCGTTGGGCCAACAGCCACGACCAGTGACCGCCCTGGTCCCGGGGCGGAGCTCTAAGGTGGGCTAGATTTATTAATATTATGAATACGGTATATTTCCAAATAGTAGCCTGGGCCTGTTATTATTCAAAACCAATTTAGAACCCATAGTTTATTGGTAGTAGGCTGTTATTTATTTTTGTACCATTTGCTACCGTTATTTGATAGGCCTACCTACCAATCCTGTCAAGCATGTTTTTTACCCTTAAAAAAAGATAGTAGGCTTAAGTCCAAAGTATTAATTATACACAGCACTAGCTGTGTAGAATTAACTGTGGAAAGTCCCTAATGGAGACAAGCAGACGTTGGCCCAACAGGTCGAGCTTAAAAATTGTCTAAAATATTGAGCCCGGCTCGGCCCGGCCCGTTAAGAAATTAAGCCCGGTGCGGTCCGAAGCCCGATACATGATTGACAGCATGAGCCCGCCAGCCCGACATTTTTTCTAAACGAGCTAATTGCTGCAGGCAGACGTTTTTTCTCATAAATCGTTAATTTGTTATAAGAAAAGCAGTCATTCTGCCCATGTCCAACTGTCTATATTAATTACCGCAGCAGCGCAGCTATTTAAGAACTTCACTGTGCTAAACCATTAACAAATGAAGACTTATTAGTGTGCACATCAGTTCCTAAATAAACAAAATCACGCGACGATTACGAGAGAGAGAGAGAGAGAGAGAGAGAGAGAGAGAGAGAGAGAGAGAGAGAGAGAGAGAGAGAGAGAGAGAGAGAGAGAGAGAGAGAGAGAGAGAGAGAGAGAGAGAGAGAGAGCCAAATGATGATAAAATCACACAGAGACCGGCCCTACATTTTAACGTGAGTAGCCTATATAATAAAACGCTATGGACTGGGTGTAGCCCTATCCTACTCACCAAATCACAAGTTATTGTGCAGGAATAGGATGAAATGACGGCATTAGAGCGCTTGCACTGTACAAAATCCACAGCGTCATTGTTCTCGTCATGCAGCCTTGTAAAATTCGGCTACTTCCATACCCCAGACTTTTGTCTTTTGCTTTCGTGCAGAACCAAGCCATATAATCTCCAGATGCGAGCTTCACACACACACACACACACACACACACACACACACACACACACACACACACACACACACACACACACACACACACACACACACACACTCTCTCTCTCTCTCACGTGGTGCAGCGCAGCTCGCCGCTGCGCGCACCGCGCGGCGTCGCAAAATGTATCATTTTATGAGAAATATCTTATATAATTTGACGGGCCCGGCCCGGCCCTAAGCCCGACAAATACATAACCATTTGGACTCGGCCCGACCGAGCCCGGCCCGGCCCGTCGGGTCGGCGGGTTCTCGGGCCAAGATTTTAAGCTCTACCAACAGGTCACGGTCGGTCGCGACCGTTGACCGCTGGGCCTGACTGTCGTGGTTGCAAAAATGATTTATTGTCCCTCCTGCAATGATGTTTCTGACCGTCTTTCTCTTCAATCTGTGTACGCGTACTTGTATGTGTGCATATGTGTGTTGCGTGTGCATTCTTGTGTGCGTGTGTGTGTGTGTGTGTGTGTGCGTGTGTGTGTGTGTGTGTGTGTGTGCAGGGCTCACACGTGCTTCAACCGCCTGGACCTTCCTCCCTACCCGTCCTTCTCCATGCTGTACGAGAAAATGGTGACGGCGGTGGAGGAGACCAGCACGTTCGGACTGGAGTGAGTGACACCTCCAAAAAACAAAATGTCTGTACCACCACCACCCAACGGCCCCTCGTGGGACAAAGGACAAAGAAAACGTGGAATTATGCAACCCTTTTTGTGGTTCGAGAACAATGAGAAACAAACTTATTTTGAAGAAAAGAAAACAGGCAACTAACTCACTTTGTGGACTACTTAGCTCCGTTTTTACCCTGTGTGCTCTGGCGTTCCATCGGCACGGCGGACGACGGGACAGGGCAGGGCGGGGCTTCTTCCAAAGAAAAACCCTGCCCCTTCCTGTCACGTGACCTGCTCCGAAGGGGAATACCCGCCGACCCCGAGTGGAAGCGGGAAGCGTTGTTGTTCCTTGCGTTTAACGAAGGATACACGCCCCGTTTTCTCCACGCAAACGCGGCAAACGCTCTTCGTTGGCCGCCAAACACCCGAGCGTACGTACAGTACGTACGAACGAGACGGAACTTGCTTCTTCTGCTCAACCCGTTGAGGTCGCAGCTACCTCTTGGTGACAGTATTTTCCAGCCCTTGTTCCCGCAAACAAAACGCCCACCTCTCCAACCAGGGGCTCAAGCTCAAGTGGACCTCGTACCCTGGAGACTTTAGCCGCCCCCCGTCCGTCCGTCCGTTCGTCCGTCCGTCCCCTATACCAGTCCCCCTTCCCTCCTTCCTCTCCGGACCTCCAAACTGTGGTGTGTACGGCATGCTCTCTGGAGGTCGTCAGAACTGATAGTAACTGTCGTACGCAGAGAGATGCATCGTACACAAACGCCCCCCCCCCCCACACACACCCACGACGCGTCGAAAAACAACCGTGCCGACAATACGAGACGGAACTCGCTTCTACTAACCCGTGAGGTCGCAGCTACAACAAAAAAACAATTACCTGAAAACGACGGGGGAAAAAACTCAGACCCTTGTTACCGCTACAAAGCCCGAATAGATAACAACAGTATGCCACATTACGAACACGTGCACGCGCACACACAACAAACACACACACACACACACACAACACACTCACACACACACAGAGACAGAAATATTAGCCTCTGTTTTCTATAGGCTGCATGAGAGATGATAGCATCCCCATATACATGGTCGTTACGTACCCTGGATTCACACCAAAAAAGAACTCTTCACTGGGTTTCGATCTCTTCACTCACCCGTGTAGCAAAGTGGATGGACCTATTTTCACGCACCAGGAACCAGAATGTGTCACGAGTTGCGAAACGATGGCGATGATGTGCAGCAATGTGGTGAATGTATTCAGAGCAGTGAGTGAATGTATGTGAACTTCAAGCGCCTCCGGGGCGGGCGGAGTCTGGGCGAGAGAATGACGTGGCAAAAACCAAGCCTTTCTAACAGTTTACGCCGGCAGCCAAATCCAGCCTGTTGTCTATAGCCTGAATCGGAATCCGCGTGTCCACATCGAGTCTGAAATCCGATTTGTCCGGACTACTGTAGATTCTTTTTTCTGACACTAGATACTAGTCTTTGGCACTAGTTTCTAGTTTCCAACGCTAGTTTCTACAGTAGTTTCTGGCACCAAATTCTAGTTCCTGATTTCCCGACTTGTTTCTAGTTTCTGACACTAGATTCTATTTTTTTGGCGCTAGATTCTTGTTTTCCGATGCTATAATCTGTGTTTTGACACTAGATTCTAGTTTTTCTGAAAATAAATAAATAAATAAATAAAAATCCTGTGCTCAACATGAAATGCAGGTTTGTGCTACATTTTCACATTTTCTCAAAAACAGCAGACCTACAAGTTCATAGCGCGCCACTCGGTGGCGTCAACCCCCTTGTGAGGCTAGGGTTAGGCATCGGTCCGAAGGTTTAGGTCCATCCAATCCAACTTAATTTAAATTTAAACAAATCCAATTCCGAGCGGGATGTTGCACAGATCTGATTCAGGCTGGATTTGTTTGCCAGTATGAACGGTTACAAAAACATGAGGCCAAAGATCCTCAATATCCTCAATCTCTCTTCAGCAGGTGGTGCTCAAACCTTTTGTGTGTCAGCTGAACTTGAATGTGCTTTTAAGGTCCGATTTACACAGGCAAGCCAAAATCAGATCTGAGTGTGACCTGTGACCAATAAGATTCCAGTCTTGAAGTGACACAGATCTGATTCAGGTAAGATTTGGCTGCCAGCGTAAATGGGGCCTAAAGGCTCAGTCATACTCCAGGGTGAAGTGACTCGCGGTGAAAGAGTTTCACCGCAGCGTAGTTTTTAAGGTTTCACCCCGGAGTATGTATGATCCAGGGTGAAGCCTTAAAAAAACTACACCACGGTGAAACTCCTTCACCGTGAGTCACTTCACCCTGGAGTATGACTGAGCCTTAAGGGCCCTGATACACCTAGCAATGTTTTGATCAACATCAACAAGCAACGTCAACCATCAACGTTGACTTTTCACCTTTCTATAGAAAATGATCAACTCCTGGTTGTTCAGAAAAGTCAGATCTTAGCGCCCTCTACTGGTCAACATTTCGTAATCCTCCAATCACAGCCCTCCTTGGTGTCACCTGATCCTTTCTCCTAGACTCCCCACTGATAAACTTTTCTAAAACCATG
Source organism: Benthosema pterotum (assembly GCA_039105355.1). Classification (NCBI taxonomy): domain Eukaryota; kingdom Metazoa; phylum Chordata; class Actinopteri; order Myctophiformes; family Myctophidae; genus Benthosema; species Benthosema pterotum. The sequence continues at coordinate 3,839,238 of CM076978.1, forward strand.
GCTGCTGCTGCTGCTTCACTGCGGTGGACAAGGACAAGGATTTTGTAACTTCTATTTCGCTAAATGAACATTTTGAGTTGGGTGGCAGTTCGGTGAGAATGATTCAATGCAAACTAAGGCTTATTTTTTCCTGTACACTCTCAGGAAAAAAGAAGCCTGTTGTGTTGCCATGTGTCTCATCATGTTGCCCATTGATGTTGACATTGCTAGTTGATATTGATCAAAATATTGCTAGTGTAGCAGGGCCTTAAGTCTCTGACTGGTCAGTGGCTATAGAATGTTGTCGTTGAATGTCGATTGACTTTATTATTAATATTGGTCCACCAAAGGAACAAATTCAAGAGAGAAAATGGAAACATCCCTTCTTAAAACTCTCCAAACGCGATTGTATGTGTGGCAGTGCAAAAAAAGGAGATAAGAAAGAATACACTGTAACGCAAAGACGTCAACAGGAAGAATCAGCGATATCGATTGACGATATCCTTGTAGCGACGGTCAATTGTTTCCTGCTTTGCCGAACGACCTAAACGATATCGTGACTGTAGTGTCCTGTCTAGTCGACAGTGGGCGTCCAATAGGTGTATGCCACGACATTAAGCATGTGAAGAAATTAAAGAAAACACTTTTCACACATTATTGTGCAAAACTCACCCTGAATCCAGAGGGTAACAGGAAGGCTCGGCCACCCTATCCAACTCGGACCTCAGAGGATAGACAGAGTTACGCCGTCGCAAACTCTGTTCACTCCATGGGGTCTTCTGCATTAGACGTCTGAATCTTAATTTCAGATGGCTCTGTAGTGATCGTACAGCATAAACGTCATGCAACTACAACGACCAGGATTCGAACTCTGGTCCCCTACGTGAAAGTCCAGCATCTTCACCTCTAGACCAAAGGGACAAAGGGTCTGGGGGCAGATGCTAGACTTTAGCGACTGCTATACTCACCTCCCTTTCGACCTTCCACGGGGAAACCCGATCACACCACTGTAACCCCTGGGATTCCATTGCAACTTTAACGATTATACATCCCTTTATTTTAGATTGTTTTATAGTACTGGTAGGCCTACAGCATAAACTCTACTTTAGTTGACTGTAAGTTGACTTTAGCTGTCAAACTCCAGTTTGTCCCTCTTTCAGGCTGGCACGAAACAGCCGCTCGAGCTCTCCGTTTTCTGACCCCTCAATGTCGCGGTCCGAGTTGGATCCGGTCCGAACCGAGCCTTATTCTGGTATTCCTTATTGGCACTCTGTCTCTCACACAGTCTGATACGCGTATGTGCGCAAACACACAAACACACACAAACCACGCCCACACACACACTCATTCTCTAAGGGGTGCATGCGAGGTAAAACTACTGTACATACATACAGAGTGGCGTTGGAGCTATAGATCACAAAGGGGCTGGAATAGTTGCTAGAGAAAAGCCTCCCCAAGATGTTTATTTATCGTACGTACGTGTCGGTCGGTCGGAGGCTAGCCTTTTTCGTATTCCCAGCCCCCCCGATGAACTCACACCCAATTTACTGCATGCCAGGAAAAAAAACTCATCCTACTACTGGGCCAGAACCAGCTCTGTGAGCTGTAGCCGAGGTTTAGACGAAGAAGAAGACGAAGACGAAGAAGAAGAAGAAGCCCCTAGACGGCAATGTGTTATAAGCTCAATATTGCATGCCGATTAATAGTGGAATAAAAAAAAACACAGTGTCCTTACTAGCTTTTTTGCATGAGGATATTCGCTATCTTGTCGTGGAGGAGGAGGAGGAGGCTGGGGAGGTGGTGGTGGTGGGAGGAGCTAAAGGTTCATAGGGGCGTGTCCCTGTGCTCATTCTGGCACTGTCATAGCCAAATATGGAAGTGTTATAAAGCGTTAATTTAGTTTTCATTTTCTTTGTTCCCGATGTGGAGATTTTTGTCTTCGGGTCTCATAAAACAACTGCCAAGATTCAAATGAAATGCTGACTGTAAGCTGAAATAAGAGGAAATGCTGTTTAAGTTAACCTCTCAGTCTTTCTAGTGTTAAAGAAGCGTTCAGTGATTCGAGTGATTTGGACAACCCTCCTCTCCCCCCCAATCCACGGTAACAACATCCTGATTGGACGAATGGCTTTTCCCAGGGGCGGATTGGTACATATTTTCCCACCGGGACAATTTTGCCTTTGCCAGGCCACCCTGGGGGGGGGGGCAGCTGGTTAACCAGATGTAACTCTTTGAGAGCGTAAAAATGAAACCAAATGGACCCTTGCGGGTCCATTTGGTTTCATTTTTACACCCTCAAGAGTTAAAATATTCATCATGTGAATTAGCCCAACTTAGTCTACACAACTAGAGAATGTAGAAGATTAATGGTCATTTTTGATCTGTATGTTCCAGGCGAGCATCTAGCACATTCTAGTGCATTTTGGAAGTGCCACTAGTGCGTTTTGGATCTTGTCCAGCAGGCCACTAGGCGGCGCAGGCCACCGGGAAAACTCCCTGTACTCCAGATGGCCAATCCGCCCCTGGCTTTTCCTCCCAAAGCTCCAAACCAAAACTTTGTTTTGTTTTTGTTTTATTCCAGAGGAACTCCTTATTTGGTCACCCCACCGTAGTAAAACCTTTGCCAAAAAGGTCACACTTCCAGTGCACTTCCCCTCCTTGTGAAGAGACTGCATTTGTATTTTGGCAGATTTATGCTTCCTTAGCCAAAACGTACAAATTGAGCAATTGCAGAGCGGTGGTTCTCAAACGCTTTCTTGTCAAGATCTCCCCCCGGATTGACACGTATCAGCCCGCGGACCCCCGTTTGACATTTTATGCCAGGCACCCCCATATAGAGAAGATTCTCGAACATTTGCATTTCAAGGAACCCCCCAAACGTTTGACATGCATTAGGCTACAAACCCACATTTCATGGCATGTTGTAAAATCACTGTTGAATCAAACTCTGCGAATTTACTATTTGAATTTGTACACTCCATTTGGTTTCCCCCCTTCATTTGGGACCCCCCTTGAGGGTCTCCCAGACTCCCACTTTGAGAAGCACTGTTGTAGAGGTCTCACACTTTGGAGCTACCGTATGGATTTGGTTCAGCTGTCGGAAATGACAAGGAATGTTAAAGGTGTTATGGTGTATGTAAGAAATTTCCGAATGTTAATGACCCTTTTTTTTATTTATGTATGTATTTATTTATTTATGTATTTATTTATTTTCTTAGACACGTCCATTATTAGTCACCTGATGAAAATTGTATGACAATGATAGGGGCCACACTATGGCCCTCCAAAGATGTCCCTATAACCTCTCATTGGTGGAGGATATGTCATGGCGGGACTATTTGGTAGCCAATCAAAAAGTCCCCATGTTATTTAGTGGAGTACTATCAGTTTATTTTATGGCTGACACTAGTGCAGGGAAAAAGGTTTTGAGTAAAGATTTGAAAATGCATTTGTAAGGCCCCTATGGTTGTCATAGATTCTAGATATTTACAGGATGGGATCTAATCATGGGAGGGTGTAAGAAAACGAAGGAAAAGGAACAACAAAAAAGGTCATTCAAATTCTGACATTTCTTACCTACAGTATCTACTTTAAGGCGCAAACATACTCCAGGGTGAAGTGTGAATGAAAGGGCTTTCACCCAAACCCAAACTATGGCAGTGCAAGGAAGTGTCACAGGCAGCACTATATGCCCCTTTTAAGTGTTGTATGGTTTACTTCTGTATTTGTCCACCTATCTTAGTAACAGCTGGGACACCACTGTGTCATTTGTGCTCCGTCATACAGTGGCGTCGTCACAGTCCAGATCAGGGGTTTTCAACCTTTTTGACTCCAGGGACCACTCCAGGGACCTCTTTGGTTTTGTCCACAATTCCAGGCTATATTTTGCCAACAAAACAGTGTAAACGTCTTAATTAAGTGGTGCTAATTCAGATGATGAATATTTCAACTCTTGAGAACGTTTAATTTTGCACTCTGGAGAGGGTTAAAGGTATACTGTAACTTCTTCATTAAAACAAATCTTAAATTTGATAACCATTATAACTGGCATACTGCATTTGTCAGAATTATTATTATTTGGCAATTTGACCAACGCTTTGCCAGTTTTTGAGTGGTGCAAGCAGCCTCCAAGGAACAGCTATGTCCGTCCCTCCTTTTTGTTTACCAGCAGGGGGCACTGTTGCACCACTCACTTCAGACTCACTTCAGGTCTGACTTTTAAAGGAGATTTTCTTTTTATTAGTGGACGAATTTTTAAGTATTAAACAGGTCTTGAAAATCCTTAATAAATGGTCACGTCACTCTCTGGGGAGAGTCCCCCTGGTCTAGGACATTATTTTGGTGTGTGACGTCACTGTACAACAGAGCGTGATAGACAGGGATCCGATAAAAGGGTATAGCAAACTTTTCTCAGTTGATGTACATTTTTGCATTCTGCATAATGAATGAGATAAACAGCAGATTTCGCTCAAATGATCAACTGAGAAAGCGACTTCCTATTATAGGGTTTTTCTTGCATTCTCCGCCCGCACGGGACAAACAATTTGACGCATGGGGGCGGAAATAATAGGAGAAAAAAAACTATAACAAACGTATTACACACCCTTTTATCGGAGGGGTTATATAGCCAAGGTTTGCCCTGTCTATGAAGGAAAAGGTTCAAGGCTCATGGCGACGCGGAAAATCAAGATGGCTGCCGTGATTTCTAAACAAAAGCGAGGGAACCCGTACGACGCGCTGAGCGCGAAAGCAGCCACGTTTGTCTCTTCATCTTTGTATATAGTCGTACATGTGCGTCTGTCTGTCCCATCATTGTTGTATAATTCTATATTTTGCACCGAATGTACCAAAGGTTTTGGGGGCTTGCATAGTCAAACCATTAGGCCTATTACCATCATCATTATTATTGGTATTATTGTTGTTATTATTGGCGTCGCCACCACATTCCTGGCGCGTCCCATGTCGGCTCATCTCCTTTTTGCCATCTTTTGACGTGTCCTTCTTCTTCGACGTTTTTTTGGGGTGAAATGGCCGCGGGCCCAATTATAAACCTAGACTTTTTTTCTTTCTCCCCATGTCCAAGGCTTGTTCTGCTGCTGCTGCAAAAAAAGGAGATGATTTCTTGCTTAATTCTCGAGGACAAAGCTCACACACACACCACCATGTCCCCCAACCACCCAGCTTCCTCGCTCTGTCCATTTGTGACACAGCCGGAAACCCCCTCAATCTTTTCAGAACCCCACTCTATGCAAAGCTCCTGTATGTATGTATGTGTGTGTATGTATGTATGTATGTATGTATGTATGTACTGTATGTCTGTCTGTCTCCATTTCACCCCCAATGATTGTAATAAAAGAGAACAAATGGCAAGTTTTAATTAACGACTGGCCCGAGTCTGTGTGTTCTTTTATGTACTCAGTACAGTTCTGTGTCCAGTTGTACCTGATGACTATAGAGCTTAGCAGTACCTACAACGTGACGCCGCCCATGTTCCCAGAAGTACATTTCTCATTCATTTTCCTCACAGACTTTAAGACGATTACGCCACGGACAAAGCCAACTCGGGTCGTGACAAATCATGACAACACACAATAGTATCATGCTATATCGACGACGTAATTAGCCAGAAGAAAACGGCAGGATGTACTGTAACACTCTTTTGTTTTGTTTTTCTTTTTAGAAATTATTTGGTCGTCCCAATAGATTGTGTGTGCTGTCGTGGTTTGTCACGAGCCAAGCCTATGAGAAAAATGAATGGGGAATCCATTTCTGGAACAATCGCGATGTCACGAGAGGAGTGGAACTGCTCGGCTCTATTTGTACGTCTCTAAATGTTATGATGAATTGAAAAATGGTGGACGCTACCGTTACCGGGTAGAAATGCTTCATGGGTGTAGTCCCACACACAATTAACACTCTTTGCCTTGAATTGCTTGAAATGTATGCTGTAAATCTCCAAACTGTTTATATAAATACATCCATAAATCTCATGAGATCGATAGAAGGGGTTTGACGTAAAGGTGTGGCCGTGGAGTCAAACTTTTGGTCACGCTTAATGCGTGCGTAACTGGTGAGAATTTTTAACTCTGTGTGTGCAGCGACCAGGAGCCAATGCATATTTAGTGTTATATCTACATGCAAAGCAAGTGCGAAGCCCTATTGATTCCGCAATGTTTATTAGGGCCCGAGCACTGCAACGCATGTGCGAAGCCCTATTGAAACCGTCCTGGTTATTAGGGCCCGAGCACTGCAAAGCAAGTGCGAAGCCCTATTGATTCCGCAATGTTTCTTATTATTATTCTTTCTTACCCCAAGTAAATCGCGTTTTTCGGCCGCATAACGTACACGAAAAGTTGCGAAAGTTGGCACGCACGTTCCTAGTGGCGTAAATTTACGTATGGTAAAATTGTTAAAAGTGGGCGTGGCCTAATTGTGCAACAGCGCCCCCTAGAAAACTTCGTGCCTCAAGCCCCACCATACGGTTTGACGTACATCAACGAAAATCGGCACGCACCTGTAACATGTCGCAACTTAAAAAAAAGTCTCTTGGTGCCGCGTCCGAAACCGAACAGGAAGTCGGTTATTTCAAAATAAAGGCCGCGTTTTGGTGCAATTTAGGCCATTTCCACATGTCGCATTTTGGCGAACTCGTCGGAGCAGGGGGTTCCGTTCGGAAAAAGAATCGCTCGGTAAGCAGAAAAGATGTTGACGATGAAAAGTTGTGCTAATCGTGAGTTTTCGTAAAACGGCGCCACCGTGGCGGAGCGCCAAACTTCGCCGCCAAACAGGAAGTGGTACTTGCACCTGATTGGTCGATACTATTTTCTGCCATAACTCCTCAATGCTATGTCATAGAGACATATGGCTGGCATCATGGAACCCGGTAATGAGTCCCTGACGTCCTGATTAGTATCGACCAATCAGAAGAGGGGCCCCGCCCCCTGTACTTGCACCTGATTGGTCGATACTATTTCCTGCCATAACTCCTCAATGCTATGTCATAGAGACATATGGCTGGCATCATGGAACCCGGTAATGAGTCCCTGACGCGTCCCAGACGTTGATTGGTGTAACTTAGCCCCGCCCCCTCCTCTGATTGGTCGATACTATTTCCTGCCATAACTCCACAATGCTATGTCATAGAGACATATGGGTGATAGCAATGAACTCGGTAAGGTGTCCTTGACTCGTCCCTGACGTTGATTGGTGTAACTTAGCCCCGCCCCCTCCTCTGATTGGTCAATACTATTTCCTGCCATAACTCCTCAATGCTATGTCATAGAGACATATGGGTGGTATCATTGAACTATGTTTTGGCTCCTTGTGACTTAGCCGCGTCCCCTTTTCTGATTGGCCGATATTTGCCCGAAACTTGCACGATCGAGGGCCCGTAAATCGCTGCTTGCAGCTTTAATTAGGGCCCGAGCACTGCAACGCATGTGCGAAGCCCTATTGAAACCGTCCTGATTATTATTCTTTCTTCTTATTCCCCGAAATAAATCGCGTTTTTCGGCCGCATAACGTACACGAAAAGTTGCGAAAATTGGCACGCACGTTCCTAGTGGCGAAAAATTACGTATTTTAAAATTGTTAAAAGTGGGCGTGGCCTAATTGTGCAACAGCGCCCCCTAGAAAACTTCGTGCCTCAAGCCCACCATACGGTTTGACGTACATCCACGAAAATCGGCACGCACCTGTATCATGTCGCAACTTAAAAAAAAGTCTCTTGGTGCCGCGTCCGAAACCGAACAGGAAGTCGGTTATTTCAAAATAAAGGCTGCGTTTTGGTGCAATTTAGGCCATTTCCACATGTCGCATTTTGGCGAACTCGTCGGAGCAGGGGGGGTCCGTTCGGAAAAAAAAATCACTTGGCAAGCAGAAAAGACGTTGACGATGAAAAGTTATTAAAATCGTGAGTTTTCGTAAAACGGCGCCACCGTGGCGGAGCGCGAAACTTCGCCGCCAAACAGGAAGTGGTACTTGCACCTGATTGGTCGATACTATTTTCTGCCATAACTCCTCAATGCTATGTCATAGAGACATATGGGTGGTAGCATTAGACTCGGTATGGCGTCCCTGACCCGTCCCTGACGTGATTGGTGTAACTTAGCCCCGCCCCCTCCTCTGATTGGCCGATACTATTTTCTGCCATAACTCCTCAATGCTATGTCATAGAGACATATGGGTGGTAGCAATGGACTGGATGATGAGTCCCTGACGCGTCCCTGACGTTCATTGGTGTAACTTAGCCCCGCCCCCTCTTCTGATTGGTCGATACTATTTTCTGTCATAACTCCTCAATGCTATGTCATAGAGACATATGGCTGGCATCATGGGACCCGGTAATGAGTCCCTGACATCCTGATGGTATCGACCAATCAGAAGAGGGGCCCCGCCCCCTGTACTTTCACCTGATTGGTCGATACTATTTTCTGCCATAACTCCTTAATGCTATGTCATAGAGACATATGGCTGGCATCATGGGACCCGGTAATGAGTCCCTGACGTCCTGATTGGTATCGACCAATCAGAAGAGGGCCCCGCCCCCTGTACTTGCACCTGATTGGTCGATACTATTTTCTGCCATAACTCCTCAATGCTATGTCATAGAGACATATGGGTGGTAGCAATGGACTCGGCAATGAGTCCCTGACGCGTCCCTGACGTTGATTGGTGTAACTTAGCCCCGCCCCCTCCTCTGATTGGTCGATACTATTTCCTGCCATAACTCCTCAATGCTATGTCATAGAGACATATGGCTGGCATCATGGGACCCAGTAATGAGTCCCTGACGTCCTGATTGGTATTGACCAATCAGAAGAGGGGCCCCGCCCCCTGTACTTGCACCTGATTGGTCGATACTATTTTCTGCCATAACTCCTCAATGCTAAGTCATAGAGACATATGGGTGTTAGCAATGGACTGGATAATGAGTCCCTGACGCGTCCCTGACGTTGATTGGTGTAACTTAGCCCCCCCCCCTCACCTGATTGGTCAATACTATTTCCTGCCATAACTCCTCAATGTTATGTCATGGAGACATATGGGTGGTATCATTGGACTATGTTTTGGCTCCTTGTGACTTAGCCGCGTCCCCTTTTCTGATTGGCCGATATTTGCCCGAAACTTGCACGATCGAGGGCCCGTAAATCGCTGCTTGCAGCTTTAATTATTATTATTCTTTCTTAACCGAAATAAATCGCGTTTTTCGGCCGCATAACGTACACGAAAAGTTGCGAAAATTGGCACGCACGTTACTAGTGGCGAAAAATTTCGTATTTCAAAATTGTTAAAAGTGGGCGTGGCCTACTTGTGCAACAGCGCCCCCTAGAAAACTTCGTGCCTCAAGCCCCACCATACGTTTTGACGTACGTCAACGAAAATCGGCACGCACCTGTATCATGTCGCAACTTAAAAAAAAGTCTCTTGGTGCCGCGTCCGAAACCGAACAGGAAGTCGGTTATTTCAAAATAAAGGCTGCGTTTTGGTGCAATTTAGGCCATTTCCACATGTCGCATTTTGGCCAACTTGTCGGAGCGGGGGGGTCCGTTCGGAAAAAAAAACGCTCGGCAAGCAGAAAAGACGTTGGCGATGAAAAGTCGTGCAAATCGTGAGTTTTCGTAAAACGGCGCCACCGTGGCGGAGCGCCAAACTTCGCCGCCAAACAGGAAGTGGTACTTGCACCTGATTGGTCGATACTATTTTCTGCCATAACTCCTCAATGCTATGTCATAGAGACATATGGCTGGCATCATGGGACCCGGTAAAGAGTCCCTGACGTCCTGATTGGTATTGACCAATCAGAAGAGGGGCCCCGCCCCCTGTACTTGTACCTGATTGGTCGATACTATTTTCTGCCATAACTCCACAATGCTATGTCATAGAGACATATGGCTGGCATCATGGGACCCGGTAATGAGTCCCTGACGTCCTGATTGGTATTGACCAATCAGAAGAGGGGCCCCGCCCCCTGTACTTGTACCTGATTGGTCGATACTATTTTCTGCCATAACTCCACAATGCTATGTCATAGAGACATATGGCTGGCATCATGGACCCGGTAATGAGTCCCTGACGCGTCCCAGACGTTGATTGGTGTAACTTAGCCCCGCCCCCTCCTCTGATTGGTCAATACTATTTCCTGCCATAACTCCTCAATGCTATGTCATAGAGACATATGGGTGGTAGCAATGGACTGGGTAATGAGTCCCTGACGCGTCCCTGACGTTGATTGGTGTAACTTAGCCCCGCCCCCCTCACCTGATTGGTCAATACTATTTCCTGCCATAACTCCTCAATGCTATGTCATAGAGACATATGGGTGGTATCATTGGACTATGTTTTGGCTCCTTGTGACTTAGCCGCGTCCCCTTTTCTGATTGGCCGATATTTGCCCGAAACTTGCACGATCGAGGGCCCGTAAATCGCTGCTTGCAGCTTTAATTATTATTATTATTCTTAACCGAAGTAAATCGCGTTTTTCGGCCGCATAACGTACACGAAAAGTTGCGAAAATTGGCACGCACGTTCCTAGTGGCGTAAATTTACGTATGGTGAAATTGTTAAAAGTGGGCGTGGCCTAATTGTGCAACAGCGCCCCTAGAAAACTTCGTGCCTCAAGCCCCACCATACGGTTTGACGTACATCTACGAAAATCGGCAGGCACCTGTATCATGTTGCAACTTAAAAAAAAGTCTCTTGGTGCCGCGTCCGAAACCGAACAGGAAGTTGGTTATTTCAAAATAAAGGCTGCATTTTGGTGCAATTTAGGCCATTTCCACATGTCGCATTTTGGCTAACTCGTCGGAGCGGGGGGGTCCGTTCGGAAAAAAAAATCGCTCGGCAAGCAGAAAAGACGTTGACGATGAAAAGTTGTGCAAATCGTGAGTTTTCGTAAAACGGCGCCACCGTGGCGGAGCGCCAAACTTCGCCGCCAAACAGGAAGTGGTACTTGCACCTGATTGGTCGATACTATTTTCTGCCATAACTCCTCAATGCTATGTCATAGAGACATATGGCTGGCATCATGGGACCCCCGTAATGAGTCCCTGACGTCCTGATTGGTATTGACCAATCAGAAGAGGGCCCCGCCCCCTGTACTTGCACCTGATTGGTCGATACTATTTTCTGCCATAACTCCTCAATGCTATGTCATAGAGACATATGGCTGGCATCGTGGGACCCGGTAATGAGTCCCTGACGTCCTGATTGGTATTGACCAATCAGAAGAGGGGCCCCGCCCCCTGTACTTGCACCTGATTGGTCGATACTATTTTCTGCCATAACTCCTCAATGCTATGTCATAGAGACATATGGGTGGTATCATTGGACTATGTTTTGGCTCCTTGTGACTTAGCCGCGTCCCCTTTTCTGATTGGCCGATATTTGCCCGACACTTGCACGATCGAGGGCCCGTTAATCGCTGCTTGCAGCTTTAATTATTAGGGCCCGAGCACTGCAAAGCAAGTGCGAAGCCCTATTGATTCCGCAATGTTTATTAGGGCCCGAGCACTGCAAAGCAAGTGCGAAGCCCTATTGATTCCGCAATGTTTATTATTATTCTTAACCGAAGTAAATCGCGTTTTTCGGCCGCATAACGTACACGAAAAGTTGCGAAAGTTGGCACGCACGTTCCTAGTGGCGTAAATTTACGTATGGTAAAATTGTTAAAAGTGGGCGTGGCCTAATTGTGCAACAGCGCCCCCTAGAAAACTTCGTGCCTCGAGCCCCACCATACGGTTTGACGTACATCAACGAAAATCGGCACGCACCTGTATCTCATGTCGCAACTTAAAAAAAAGTCTCTTGGTGCCGCGTCCGAAACCAAACAGGAAGTTGGTTATTTCAAAATAAAGGCTGCGTTTTGGTGCAATTTAGCCCATTTCCACATGTCGCATTTTGGCTAACTCGTCGGAGCGGGGGGGTCCGTTCGGAAAAAAAAAACGCTCGGCAAGCAGAAAAGACGTTGACGATGAAAAGTTGTGCTAATTGTGAGTTTTCGTAAAACGGCGCCGCCGTGGCGGAGCGCCAAACTTCGCCGCCAAACAGGAAGTGGTACTTGCACCTGATTGGTCGATACTATTTTCTGTCATAACTCCTCAATGTTATGTCATAGAGACATATGGCTGCATCGTGGGACCCGGTAATGAGTCCCTGACGTCCTGATTCGTATTGACCAATCAGAAGAGGGGCCCCGCCCCCTGTACTTGCACCTGATTGGTCGATATTATTTTCTGCCATAACTCCTCAATGCTATGTCATAGAGACATATGGCTGGCATCATGGGACCCAGTAATGAGTCCCTGACATTCGTATTGGTATCGACCAATCAGAAGAGGGGCCCTGCCCCCTGTACTTGCACCTGATTGGTCAATACTATTTTCTGCCATAACTCCTCAATGCTATGTCATAGAGACATATGGCTGGCATCATGGGACCCAGTAATGAGTCCCTGACGTTCTGATTGGTATCGACCAATCAGAAGAGGGGCCCCGCCCCGTGTACTTGCACCTGATTGGTCGATACTATTTCCTGCCATAACTCCTCAATGCTATGTCATAGAGACATATGGGTGGTAGCAATGGACTGGGTGACGAGTCCCTGAGGCATCCCTGACGTTGATTGGTGTAACTTAGCCCCGCCCCCTCCTCTGATTGGTCGATACTATTTCCTGCCATAACTCCACAATGCTATGTCATAGAGACATATGGGTGACATCATTGGACTAGTAATGAGTCCCTGACGCGTCCCTGACGTTGATTGGTGTAACTTAGCCCCGCCCCCTCTTCTGATTGGTCGATACTATTTCCTGCCATAACTCCTCAATGCGATGTCATAGAGACATATGGGTGGTGTCATTGGACTATGTTTTGGCTCCTTGTGACTTAGCCGCGTCCCCTTTTCTGATTGGCCGATATTTGCCCGAAACTTGCACGATCGAGGGCCCGTAAATCGCTGCTTGCAGCTTTAATTCTTCTTTCTTCTTTAACCGAAGTAAATCGCGTTTTTCGGCCGCATAACGTACACGAAAAGTTGCGAAAGTTGGCACGCACGTTCCTAGTGGCGTAAATTTACGTATGGTAAAATTGTTAAAAGTGGGCGTGGCCTAATTGTGCAACAGCGCCCCCTAGAAAACTTCGTGCCCTCAAGCCCACCAAACGGTTTGACGTACATCCACGAAAATCGGCACGCACCTGTATCATGTCGCAACTTAAAAAAAAGTCTCTTGGTGCCGCGTCCGAAACCGAACAGGAAGTCGGTTATTTCAAAATAAAGGCTGCGTTTTGGTGCAATTTAGCCCATTTCCACATGTCGCATTTTGGCGAACTCGTCGGAGCAGGGGGGTCCGTTCGGAAAAAAAATCGCTCGGCAAGCAGAAAAGACGTTGACGATGAAAAGTTGTGCTAATCGTGAGTTTTCGTAAAAAACGGCGCCGCCGTGGCGGAGCGCCAAACTTCGCCGCCAAACAGGAAGTGGTACTTGCACCTGATTGGTCGATACTATTTTCTGCCATAACTCCTCAATGCTATGTCATAGAGACATATGGCTGGCATCATGGGACCCGGTAATGAGTCCCTGACGTCCTGATTGGTATCGACCAATCAGAAGAGGGGCCCGCCCCCTGTACTTGCACCTGATTGGTCGATATTATTTTCTGCCATAACTCCTCAATGCTATGTCATAGAGACATATGGCTGGCATCATGGGACCCAGTACTGAGTCCCTGACATTCGTATTGGTATCGACCAATCAGAAGAGGGGCCCCGCCCCCTGTACTTGCACCTGATTGGTCGATACTATTTTTCTGCCATAAACTCCTCAATGCTATGTCATAGAGACATATGGCTGGCATCATGGGACCCGGTAATGAGTCCCTGACGTCCTGATTGGTATCGACCAATCAGAAGAGGGGCCCCGCCCCCTGTACTTACACCTGATTGGTCGATACTATTTCCTGCCATAACTCCTCAATGCTATGTCATAGAGACATATGGGTGGTAGCATTGGACTGCTTAATGAGTCCCTGACGCGTCCCTGACGTTGATTGGTGTAACTTAGCCCCGCCCCCTCCTCTGATTGGTCGATACTATTTCCTGCCATAACTCCACAATGCTATGTCATAGAGACATATGGGTGACATCATTGGACTAGTAATGAGTCCCTGACGCGTCCCTGACGTTGATTGGTGTAACTTAGCCCCGCCCCCTCTTCTGATTGGTCGATACTATTTCCTGCCATAACTCCTCAATGCGATGTCATAGAGACATAATGGTGGTGTCATTGGACTATGTTTTGGCTCCTTGTGACTTAGCCGCATCCTCTTTTCTGATTGGCCGATATTTGCCCGAAACTTGCACGATCGAGGGCCCGTAAATCGCTGCTTGCAGCTTTAATTATTATTATTATTATTCTTAACCGAAATAAATCGCGTTTTTCGGCCGCATAACGTACACGAAAAGTTGCGAAAATTGGCACGCACGTTACTAGTGGCGAAAAATTTCGTATTTCAAAATTGTTAAAAGTGGGCGTGGCCTACTTGTGCAACAGCGCCCCCTAGAAAACTTCGTGCCTCAAGCCCCACCATACGGTTTGACGTACATCCACGAAAATCGGCACGCACCTGTATCATGTCGCAACTTAAAAAAAAGTCTCTTGGTGCCGCGTCCGAAACCGAACAGGAAGTCGGTTATTTCAAAATAAAGGCTGCGTTTTGGTGCAATTTAGGCCATTTCCACATGTCGCATTTTGGCCAACACGTCGGAGCGGGGGGGTCCGTTCGGAAAAAAAAACGCTCGGCAAGCAGAAAAGACGTTGACGATGAAAAGTTGTGCAAATCGTGAGTTTTCGTGAAACGGCGCCACCGGCGGAGCGCCAAACTTCGCCGCAAAACAGGAAGTGGTACTTGCACCTGATTGGTCGATACTATTTTCTGCATAACTCCTCAATGCTATGTCATAGAGACATATGGGTGATAGCAATGAACTCGGTAAGGAGTCCTTGACGCGTCCCTGACGTTGATTGGTGTAACTTAGTCCCGCCCCCTCCTCTGATTGGTCGATACTATTTCCTGCCATAACTCCTCAATGCTATGTCATAGAGACATATGGGTGATAGCAATGAACTCGGTAAGGAGTCCTTGACGCGTCCCTGACGTTGATTGGTGTAACTTAGCCCCGCCCCCTCTTCTGATTGGTCGATACTATTTCCTGCCATAACTCCTCAATGCTATGTCATAGAGACATATGGGTGGCAGCATTGGACTGGGTAATGAGTCCCTGACGCGTCCCTGACGTTGATTGGTGTAACTTAGCCCCGCCCCCTCCTCTGATTGGTCGATACTATTTCCTGCCATAACTCCTCAATGCTATGTCATAGAGACATATGGGTGATAGCAATGAACTCGGTAAGGAGTCCTTGACTCGTCCCTGACGTTGATTGGTGTAACTTAGCCCCGCCCCCTCCTCTGATTGGTCAATACTATTTCCTGCCATAACTCCTCAATGCTATGTCATAGAGACATATGGGTGGTATCATTGAACTATGTTTTGGCTCCTTGTGACTTAGCCGCGTCCCCTTTTCTGATTGGCCGATATTTGCCCGAAACTTGCACGATCGAGGGCCCGTAAATCGCTGCTTGCAGCCTATGCATATTTAGTGTTATATTTACATGAAAAACCTATAAGCAGCAAAAAGTAAGTAAGTCCTATCTAGGATGCTATTAAGGGTACCTAAGTTGGTACAATAAAAAAGGTACTCCTTATAGTACCTTTTTTATTGTACAACTACCAAGTACCTTTATGTGCTACCAAATTGGTTCTTCACTCATAATCATATACCCTATTGACCTGAATATAAGACTATGCTTTTTTCCCAATGGAAATATCCCAAAAATGGAGTCGTCTTATATTCAGGGGCTATACTATTTGACATTCAATGTTCTTTTTTCTGTAAATAGGTCTTGAAAAATGAGGGTCGTCTTATAAACGAGTCGTCTTATATTCGGGACAATACGGGTAATAGGGCAACCATGTTTAGTGCTACATAGCACCAAGGTTCTAATTAGCACCTTTTTCAAGACGGTTTGAAGGTTTGGAATTGTGTAAGGGACCAAGCAGTCCACGTAGTGGCCCCGGCGGCTGCCCGTAGACCTTCGTCTCTCGCAGCCTGCCCCGGGGCCGCAGCCTGCGGAGCCCCGGTGGATGGTGGTACGCCTGGGGGTGGGGGGAGTCCCTTCCCCCTCTTCGTGTCTTCCAACATCCTGCCTGTCGTTGAACTTAGCTTATTCTACACCATTATTGTCCTTAATAATGGTTATTGTTATTGTCCCTCCTGTTGCCTGTTGTTTTGGTCATGGCTGACAGTTCCCACATGATGTCATGAGTGAGTCCAGACTGGTCCAGGCCATGCTGGGTCACTGCTAGCTTACATAACATCTTCAAAGGAGGACTTACCTCCACGATGTACGTCACGTCCTCAACAAAGTGGAGGTCTCCTTTGTATCCTCCAAACAGGACGATGCGATCCCCAGCCATGCAGGAGCACATAGCAACCATTGGACACAGTCTCTTCCCCTTGGGCTCAACCTGCTTCCAGGAGAAGGTCTCTGGGTTCAGTTTCCACACGTCACCGAAGATCGTGAAGAAATCGTACGTCTTGCAGTTGCAGCCACCCACCATGTACAGCTCGCCGTTGTAGGGAAAAGCTGAATGAGCCCAGCGTTCTTCTGGAAGGAGCTGTGTTGATGGTGTGCTCATCCAGTTTTTGGTCTCTGTATGAAACAATCTGATGGTCTTCTTGTTGTTCCACAGGCCCCCAAATACAAACATCTTTGTTCCAAGGAATGATGGTCACAGAATGAAAGCAGGACGCAGATGGTGGACACAGACAACCCCTGATGTTAGTCCAGACCATTGTGGTGGTGTCCAACTTGGACGTGTCATTGGTGTACGTGGACCTCTCCTCCATGGATCAACATGGCCTTCCCAAATACGAAGGCTGAGTGGAAACATTAGACATTAGATTATAGTTTCTCCCTATCCTTAATCATTGTTCCATTTGTACTCTCAATTCCTAGCCCCCTAGTGGCAACAAATACAACTTCTGGTAACTCAGATTACTCAATTACATTTAAGTTTACATGCTTTTATGATATAAAAATAAACTAAATAAATGTTACAATAAATTGGTTTACCAGATATAAATGGCATTAAATAGGGGCATTAGCCTATGCATGTCAAACTGGACGTCCTTCAAAATAAAATGATAAGAATCACTGCTAGAGCACTGTCATACATTTTCAAATGGGTTTTGCCCTGAAAATGAATTTATTGTCACTCTCAAGAATTTAAGATCTAGAAGGGTCCCTTTGACTATCTTCATAATTTAGCTAGGGATCACCTGGAAACTTCTGGAGGACCACTGGTGGTCCAGGACCATTGGTTGGGAACCTGTTCTACATCTACCAGTAAATTAAGATATTTCAAGATTTATTCATGTAAACACCCCAGACGTTTTTTTTTTTTTTTTTTTTTTTTGTTTAAGTTGCTTGAGTCATTCAGTTTTTATTTGTTTGATATGAAGGGGACAGGGCAGCTGAAATGAATATCAACCTAACTTGAAAACTATGTCCGGTGTGTTCACAAAAGCCCTAAGTAGATGTTACAATGACCAAACCTTTTTTGAAGTGAAATAACGCTTTAATTCATTAATGGGGGAAAAAATAAAACCCAAAATTTCTGGCCACATGGACTTGGGGCTCGGCCTGATACCCTCGCCAAAATATGGCCCTTAAGGAAAATTAATTGGGGAACCCTGTACTATTGCATTGATACAGTAAGCGTTCTGAACTGCATTTCCCATAGTGCTTTGTTGCCAACCGGATATCCACTAAAGAAGCTTGGTCTTCTTGTTGTGGTTGTAATAAAAAGGAAAGGGATAGGATAGTGAGAGAGACCTGCCTACTGTATCGTGTTGCAGCCAAAGTTAAAACTATCCATTTGCTGCCCTTTTCAATGTGCCTTTTTCTCTTATATAAAGCAAAGCTTTATCCAACCTGTTCTGGAGCCCTGTCCATATTGTTGTTTTGGTCATGGCTGACAGTTCCCACTTGATGTTGTGAGTGAGTCCAGACTGGTCCAGGCCATGCTGGGTCACTGCTAGCTTACATAACATCTTCAATGGAGGATCTAATTCCATAATGTACGTCCTGTCTTCTTTGTATCCTCCAGACAGGACGACGCGATCCCCAACGAGGCAGCAGCACATTTCAGACACTGCACACAGTCTCTTCCCCTTGGGCTCAACCTGCTTCCAGGGAGAAGGTCTCTGGGTTGAGTTTCCACACGTCACCGAAGGTCTTGTAGGTGGTCTCACAGCCACCCACTATGTACAGCTCACCGCTGTAGGCAAAAGCTGAATGACCCCAGCGTTCTTCTGGAAGGATCTGTGCAGATGGTGTGCTCATCCAGTTGTTGGTTTCTGTATCAAACACTCGGGTCTTGTTGTTCAACACGCCCCCAAATACAAACATCTTTGTTCCAATGATGGTTGCAGAGTGACAGCTGGACGCAGGTGGTGGACACAGACAACCCCTGATGTCAATTAAAGTCCAGACCATTGTGGTGGTGTCCAACTTGAACGTGTCATTGGTGAGTTTGGCTCCTTGAGCAGCTCCTCCATGGATCAACATGGCTTTCCCAAAGACGCAGGCTGAGTGGAAACTTCTTGCCTCTGGGATGGTCCCTGTAACCCTGGGTTTGAACCACATGTGGGTATCGACATTAAATCCATAAAGCACATTGTTGTACACCATTAGTGTACCTCCCCCCCAGATGTAAACTGAATCCTCGACGAGCACAGCTGTGTGGAAGAGACACCTGGGGGGAATGTCATCCCTTTTAGTAGTCACTGGAGGTAACGCCTTCCAGCATAAGGACACTGTGTTGAAGACCTGAACCTCCATCTTGTCCTTGGTCCTGAATTCTTTACGGCAGCCTCCAAAGGCATACATCTGGTTCCTTACTGCTACAGACGCATGAGTGAATCGATGTAGTCCTCCTGCCTTGGAGGGAGTCCAAGAAAACATCACCATGTCTGGTATACCTGTGTCACTGTCTCTCTCTACATCTACAGTCATTTTCATCACGGCACATGTTTATATCTGATGTGACATCACACGTGACAAACTGTTGGCATGCTAGAATCTAATCAGTAGGGGTGTGCTGAAATATCGATATATCGATATATCGCAATACTTCCTCCCGCAATAAATAATCGATATGCCGTCGGCAGATATCGATAAATCTGTGAGGAAAAAACGCGACGCGGAGCGTCCGTAATGGGGATAAATTCGGGAGGATTGCACTGAACAGAGCACTGAACGCTCCCTCTTCACAATCACCATCACCACAGACAAACACATGCAGCATAGGGGGTACATAGCAATATAGCAGGAGAGAGGAAAAAAGAGTTATGTTGCAGCGTCCACGCCACGGACCGCCACACACTCTCTCTCTCTCTCTCTTTCTCTCTCTGTCTCTCTCCGTCTGCCCCCCCCCCCCCCCCACACACACACACACATACACACAGTTGTAATTTGAGCAGCGTAGCAGCAGCGCTTCTCTTCACACACAGTGAAAGATAGACGGAGAGTCTCAAATCTGCTCTTGTTAAGCATGTTCCATTCACCGCAGCATTCGCATATTGATTAATCACCTACCTTACGTTGTGATGTCCACTGTATTTGTTATGTGTAGCTGTTAAAAGTAATTCCGTCAGAAAAGTGAAAGTCCCACACTCCAAACGAAAAGGCAACAAATACTCCATGACTTTAGATGGCTTTGTAGGAACTCTTCTCTTGAATAATTGTAATATCCTCATGGCAAAAGCAGAGAGTCTTCTTGTAAACTAAACTTTAGTCTAACTTTGTCTCTCCATGCTTCTGCAGTGCATAGGCCTGCACACAGCACACTGTATAGGGTATTTTTTCCCCTTGAAAATAATTATCAGGCAATATACTTTTTTCTTCTGTAAATATTGAAAATGAAGAAGCCAGGTCAACTGGAATGTGTCTGATTAGGGATTTCCTTTTATTCTTCAGGTATATCTAGTGATTTTTACTGTTTTTATATATGTTTTTTTTTAATATATATTCCTCCCTATAGTGTAATGACTTACAGGGTTAAAATTACCATGAGCACAGGCTACTACTGAGGAATTGGCTTTAACACATGAGCAGATTAGATTTCATTGACACAAATGACACAAAATATGAGTTATGAATTATGATCGGTTTGAAAAATAGAAATATAAGCTTTAGCTGCCTATAAGAAGTAAAATAAAAAGTTAGGTATCAGAATAAAATAGACAAATTTGAGGATGCACTTTAGTAATTTCTGTTTTTGCCTTTTATTTATATATTTATTTTTGCAATTACAGGTATCGTGATATATCATTGATGAATTTCAGGCAATATATCGCAAATATCGCAATATATTGAATATTGTGATATATTCGTTATCGAGGCCCTAATATCGTGATATGTATCGTATCGTGAGGTACCCATATCGTCCCAGTCCTACTAATCAGACACTATAATCTACTATAATCTATCTATAATCTATCAGAAACTACAGTATAATCTAATGTCAGAAACTATAATCGACTATCAGAAACTATACTCTACAGTAGTGCCAGAAACTAGAATCTGCTAGCCTGGGGAGCCTCAAATGGCATGGAGTCAGTTACTCAGATTTCCTTCCTTCTTCCTGTGTGGAAGAATGGAAGGACCTCCGAGTGACTGACTGACTAAGAATCTTCTATCAGAAACTCAATGTAATGACAGAAACTAGAATCCACTATCATGAACTAGAATCTGATGGATTCATTCATTGATACACACAATACCAGAAAATAAAAACAGTGGAGGCCAGTTTTGGATTGCAGCTAGCCGTAGATGCTCTTTAAGAGACGTTTTGAAGGGGTCAAGCGATTTGCATGTCTTCAAGCCTGTTGGTAGGGCATTTTAGTGGCATAGAAGCGGAATGAGTTTAGATTCTTGTTTGAACTGTATCTGGGCTGCACATAGTTTGTTGTGCTCCTCTCGTGAACTTCATTAAAGAGGGGGTGCCGTGATTTTTGTATTTTTTCCAATTTTGTACGTGTTTAAGAGGTGACAGTGTGTAAATAGACCCCTTGGTGTGTTTTGATGTGCAATGATGTCTTCCCTTTGTATTTAGGGTTTCTTCCTGGGGGCTGAACCTTTCCAGTCAAACGTGCCAATGAAAAATGAAGAATCAATATAGTGACATCACATGCTCAGCCCCTCCCCTAACTTCTCCCCTTTTATCATTCAACTAAAGCTGTGGGTGTGGTTTCAGTTCAGGTGGATCTCCACCCATCACCACCCACCAGGCAAACCAGGCATACTTAATGAACTGGTATAGGGTGGAATCATAAAAATGACAGTTTAACAAACACTGTACACTTTTGGGGAAAAAAATCTTACTTTTCATATAACATTAATACCTGATGAACATGTTTTAGGGTAGAAAAGATTCATGGCACTCCATCTTTAACATTAAGAAAGTAATTAGATGTACATGTAGATGTTATTATTAGTTATTATTATTATTACATGCCTATGTTGGTACCATATCGAATCTTGTATACCTTTCATCAACCCAAGTCAGCCCAATCTGTCAAAGTGGGCACAGAGATGGGTCCGGGGTGTGAGGCTAAGTAGCAGCCTGACCAGTTTATTTTTTGTGATGTCTATAGCCTTGTTTTCAAGGCCTTTGAGGTGCTGTAGTACCAACAGGTGCAAGCATAGTCGAAGAAACCCTGTATGAGGGATCCTGTTATGGTCTTCAGGGTGGTTTTATTAACCACTGAGGAGACCCTGTATAGGAACCTGGTTCTTTGATTGACCTTTTTAATGACATTGGTGGCCATCTTGTCACCAGAAAGATTTGTCCCCAGGATCGACCATAGATGGGTAACTACATCTTTCCATGTAATAATAGTGTCACCCACTTTAACCATGAACCCATCTGCTTTGCTGAGGTTAGTACTTGATCCGAAGAGAATGGATTCAGTTTCCCCCAGGTGTAGAGATAGCTTGTTGTCAGCGAGCCAAGTGCAGATTTTACCAAGTTCAGAGCTGAGGGCCTTTTCAACTTGCAGTTTGGTGGCTGAAGGTGCTGTCAAAGCCAATTGCTTTTAGCTTGTTAAGCAGTATAGAATGGTTCACGGTGTCAAAGGCCTTTTGGAGGTCCAGCATGACCATGCCGTGGTACTTACCCACATCCACCTGGTGCTTAATGTAGTCGCTTAAGTAAAAGTAGGCAGTCGGTGGAGTGGGATGTGGACTGGTCTAATTTCCTCCTTTTTTGTCTATGGGAATTACTTTGCTGCTTTTACAACGTAAAATCTTCATGGACCTGGCCCGGTGTAATGGAGAGGTTCATTATATGGGTGAGAAACGGAGCTACGGTGCTGGCTGAGTCTGACATTTGACAGTTTAGCTTTTTTCCAGAACCCCCTCGTGCCAAAATTAGTGGAAAAACTCCTGGCGGGAAATCTAGTGCTTTTTTGTTGGTGAGTTGGGGTGACAGACGCCAGAGATAAAACTCTCATTTTTCACCATTTTTCCTCTTTCCTTCCTAGAAAGGCGTTTAAGAAGTTAAATTATATTTAAACATCTGAATTACCCAATTTTCGAGAATCTACACATTTAGAAAATGTAGAATGATTGCTATTCTGAAATAACCCTTTAATTCATTAATGGGGGAAAAAATAAAACCCAAAATTTCTGGCCACATGGACTTGGGGCTCGGCCTGATACCCTCGCCAAAATATGGCCCTCAAGGAAAATTAATTGGGGAACCCTGAACTATTGCATTGATACAGTAAGCGTTCTGAACTGCATTTCCCATAGTGCTTTGTTGCCAACCGGATATCCACTAAAGAAGCTTGGTCTTCTTGTTGTGGTTGTAATAAAAAGGAAAGGGATAGTGAGAGAGACCTGCCTACTGTATCGTGTTGCAGCCAAAGTTCTTTTACAAGTTCAAACTATCCATTTGCCTTTGCCTTTTTCAATGTGCCTTTTTTTCTTATATAAAGCAGAGCTTTATCCAACCAGTTCTGGAGCCCTGTCCGTCTTTGAACGTAGTTTATTTTACACATCTTATTGTTATTGTCCCTCCTGTTGCATGTTGTTTTGGTCATGGCTGACAGTTCCCACTTGATGTTGTGTGTGAGTCCAGACTGGTCCAGGCCGTGCTGGGTCACTACTAGCTTACATAACATCTTCAATGGAGGAGCTAATTCCACAATGTACGTCATGCGTCCTTTGTATCCTCCAGACAGGACGAGGCGATCCCCAACCAGGCAACAGCACATTTCAGACAATGCACACAGTCTCTTCCCCTTGGGCTCAACCTGCTTCCAGGAGAAGGTCTCTGGGTTGAGTTTCCACACGTCACCGAAGGTCTTGGAGGTGGTCTCACAGCCACCCACTATGTACAGCTCACCGTTGTAGGCAAAAGCTGAATGACCCCAGCGTTCTTCTGGAAGGAGCTGTGTAGATGGTGAGCTCATCCAGTTGTTGGTTTCTGTATCAAACACTCTGGTCTTGTTGTTGAACAAGCCGCCAAATACAAACATCTTTGTTCCAATGATGGTTGCAGAGTGACTCCAGGACGCAGGTGGTGGACACAGACAACCCCTGATGTCAATTAAAGTCCAGACCATTGTGGTGGTGTCCAACTTGAACGTGTCATTGGTGAGTTTGGCTCCTTGAGCAGCTCCTCCATGGATCAACATGGCCTTCCCAAAGACGCAGGCTGAGTGGAAATACCTTGCCTCTGGGATGGTCCCTGTAACCCTGGGTTTGGACCACATGTGGGTGTCGACATTAAATCCATAAAGCACATTGTCGTACACCAATCGTCTCGGGTGGCCTCCCCAGTGGCCTCCCCCCCAGATGTAAACTGAATCCTCGACGAGCACAGCTGTGTGGAGGAGACACCCGGGGGGAATGTCATCCCTTTTAGTAGTCACCGGGGGTAACACCTTCCAGCATAAGGACACTGTGTTGAAGACGTGAACCTCCATCTTATCCTTGGTCCTGAATTCTTTACGGCAGCCTCCAAAGGAATACATCTGGTTCCTTACTGCTACAGACGCATGGATGAATCGCTTTAGTCCTCCTGCCTTGGAAGGAGTCCAAGAAATCATCAGCATGACTGACGGTATACCTGTGTAACTGTCTCTTTCTCTACATCTACAGTCATTTTCATCACGGCACATGTTATATCTGATGTGACATCACACGTGACAAACTGTTGGCATGCACCCAGTCAGAAATGTGAGAAAGCATTCAGTAACTGTAAGACACTAGGATCTACTATCAGAAACTAGAATCTAATGTTTAAAACTAGAATCTACTGCCTGAAACCAGAATCTAATCAGACACTATAATCTACTATCACGTCACTGCGTCAGTGTGTTTTCCCCATTCATTTTTCTCATGAACTTTTCGAAAATAATTTATATGAAGATGATTTCGCCACAGACAAAGCCAACTCGGGTTGAGGCAAATCATGATGACACAAACTATAACTGCATATTTAGCAAGAAGTAGAAAACGGCAGGATACAACACTTTTTGTTTTGTTTTTCATCTTAAAAAAATATTTGTCCGCCCCAAAAGATTGTGTGTGTCATCATGATTTGTCACAGCCCGAGTTGGCTTTGTCCACACTGTAATCGTCTTTATATAAATTATTTTCGAAAGGTCAATGAGAAAAAATGAATGGGGAAAACACTTCTGGATCCGGATCCTACACCCTTCGGTCAACTTCTTTCCGGCTGTTTAAAACTGCTCTGTCCTCTCACCTTGAGACTAAGGGCTCCGCATTTTCTCCACACACTAAATCCCTGTTTCTATGGCAACCCAAGATGTTGAAAGAGCCATGTTCGACCCAAAATTAAATTCAAAATCTGTCTGGAGCCGCATTCTATTATTATTTTTTTTACCAAATGGACACTGGCGGGTCCATTTGGTTCCATTTGCACACTCTCAGAAAAAGGTCCTCAAAGAAAAATCATTAACATGGTGAAACACAACCTTTCTTCAGAAATGGAGTTTCTAAAAAAATAAATAAATAAAGGAGTTTTACAGAACTCCATTTCTAGTCCACACAACATCTCTGAGATAATGACATAGTAAACTGAGTAAACCTTTGAAAATGGGTGGTTCAGATTGAAAGCTCCACCTCTGATAACTGCTGGGCTTTTTTGACATGGCCAAGTGCTACTTTAACTGGCAACTGTCAGAGTGCAACGCGTTTTGGGTGACTGAAATGTTTATATTATTTTGGTGTGGATCACCCCAGTGTGTGTATGTAATAACGAAATAATGCTACAGCCACTGAGCCACTAGGGCTGTGTTCTGGAGCCGCATGCGGCCCAAGCAGGTTGCTGACCCCTGGGTTATTCCAATAAAGAATTCCCGTTCCAACAGCGGCCCCCTGTGGGTGCATGTTCTCATTACACCACCATGCATTGCATTGCATTGCATTACATGGCATGACATGTTAGTTACTTAGACCAGTGGTTTTCAACAGGTGGTCCGGGGACCACCAGTGGTCCTTGCGAGGGTTCCAGGTGGTCCCCAGCTAAGTTGTTTAACCAGATGTAACTCTTGAAGAGTCTTGAGAGTGTAAAAATGAAACCATTTCATTTTTACACTCTCAAGAGTTAAAATATTCTTCATGTGAATCAGTCCTAATCTACACAAGAAGAAGATTGATGGTCATGGACAGAATCAAAGGAGATCTGTAGTTTGTAGTTGGGGGGGTCTGTGGGGCTATGTCCTTAAATGGTGGTCCGTGGCTCAAATGTTGACTAAATGGTGGGCCCTGGGATGAAAAAGGTTGAAAACCCCCTGACTTAGACGAATAAGTCATCAAACCTTTTCATGTCAAAGGAGCCCCAAATTTACAGTCTGCGGGCGGCGGGCCCCTGTTTGAAAAACATAGGTTTTTTCTCGATTTTATCATTTTTCAAAAACCACGAAAAACCATGGACTTTACCCTTTACGTTTTTCCTCGATGTGGACTTTAGCCATAAGTTTTTCCTCGATTTAATCATTTTTCGAAAATCCTTGAAAACCACTAAAATCCAAGGACGTTAGCCTTACGCTTGTGCTTGATTTTGTCATCTTTCGAAAATCCTTGAAGACCACGAACATACTATAGTTATATAGTATGTTTTTTCCTCGATTTAGGCATTTTCCAAAAAAATCTCAAAAATGATGGAAAACGTCAAAAACGAGATACTATACTATGTCGTTTTTTCTCGATTTCGACATGTATCGAAAATCCTGAAAATGAAAAACGGCATAATATAGTACATACCTGCGCATTTGGCCCGGGGGCCAAATGCGGCCCTTTGGCTGACTCTGACCGGCCCGGGGAATAACCAATGGTCCTTGAGAGAGTTCCAGTTAAATATGGAGAGTTGGTTAACTGGATGTAACTCTTTGAGAATGTAAAAATGAAACCAAATGGACCCTTGCGGGTCCATTTGGTTTCATTTTTACACTCTCAAGAGTTAAAATATTGATTGATTGATTGAATATTTTATTAGACAAATAAATAGCAAAACAGTACATAGTACAGTTGGGCCAGTATTGATCTAATAGGATCACCAAAAAAGACCTAGCGGCCTTATTTCCGTTTGGGTCCTGTACAGTCAATACAATAATAGTAAGCAAAAAGAGAAAAAGAAATCAAATGTGGGGTGTAAATAACAATATAATACATGCTGTATCGGAAATGCACAAAATAAAGTTCATGCTGCATCGGGAATGCAAAAAGCAAAGAGACAATAACAATAAGAAAGTTATTGAGGCCAGTTTCGAGTTGCAGTCGATTGTAAGTCACATTTAAGAGAGGCCTTGAAAGAGACAGAGGATTCACATGTTTTAAGGTTACTGGGAGGGCGTTCCACATCTTGTTGCATAAGCGCGAAAAGAATTAAGGCCCCTATTAGTGCCATATTTAGGTAGGACATAGTTGGTATTCATCATCTGAATTACTTAAAATCTACACAATCAGATAATATAAAAGAATGGTCATTTTTTCTATGTTTGCCTGTTTTTTTCCCAAATCAAGCCTGGTATTGTGAACAAAAACAGAAAGACGTTTTTTGCGTCTGTGGGGGCTAAAATGTCATCAAATGGTGGTCATCTGTGCGTCAAATACTGAATAAATAGAGGGCCCTGGTGTCAAAAAGTTTGGTCTCACTCTTACTTTCGTCTTGAAATTAAGTTAATACTACGCAGACTTTAGTTCAGCCTTTAGTCTTGGCCCTCCACAATATTTTATGTATCTCATGTCATGTGGCCCCTTGGGAAAAATAACTGCCCACCCGTGCTATAGTATCTTGTCCAAAGCTGTGTACTATGTTTTGTTGTCCAGCGGTTTAAATGTAAATCCATGTGATTGATTTTTTTTGGACCTGTAAATTACAACAAAACAAACTCTGGCACTGGTGTGGCACTTCTGGTTTACCGGAACGGGGTTCAACTCCCTGCAATGCCTCAATGTGTTCTTGTAACCTCATGGTCAGTGGCGTCGATAGGTGGGGAAAAGTTAGACAATTTTAGGGGGGCCCAAAGCCGGGGGGGGTGGGGGGACCAAAAGCTTGCATTAATAAGGTTTTATTTTTATTGATTATTATAAATATAATATATATTTGATGTCAAAGTGCACCAGATTGAAGCATTTTAAAGAGGAATTCCACCCATTTGTAACATTCTAATATGTCATTAATATGCCTTAGAAGTGCTCGGTGGACATGATGAAAACGTTTCCCCCATTCTGTGTTTCTTAGAAATGGAGGTTTGAAGAAAACCACTAACATGGTGAAACAGCTTGATGATATCATCGAGATGTATTTTCACCATGTTAATGGATTTATTCAGACGCTTCTTTTTTTCTGAGAGCGTACAAATGCAACCAAATGAACCCGTTAGGGTTCATTTGGTTGCATTTGTACGCTCTCAAAAAAAAAAAAAAAAAAAAAAAAAAAAAAAAAGTTAAAAATGGGTGAAATTCCCCTTTAACACCGCTGGGAAAGGGGGGCCCATGTGGAAAAGCTTTGCAGGGGGCCCAGAATTGCTAGCTACGCCCCTGCTCATGGTCTCTTGTTTTAGGTTCTGCACTGTGATGCATAGATCAGTGGTGTTCATCCTTTTTGATGCCAGGGTCCATTATTGATCCAGCATTTTAGCCACAGACCACCATTTGATGACATTTTAGCCCCACAGACCCCCAAACCTAAGATTTATTTATTTTTTTGCCCACAATTAATTAAGAAACAAATCAGTCAAACTTACAGATCAAATTTACCATTCTACATTCTCTAGTTGTGTAGATTTGGGCTAATTCAGGAGATGAATTTTTTAACTTTGGAAAGTGTAAAAATGATATTTGGTTTCATATTTACGTTTAAAAAAAAGTTATATCTAGTTAACGAACTTTCCATTGTTTAGCCCGAGGACCACGAGACCACTAGTCGAAAACCCTTGGCATACAGTAGATGATAAACAAAAATGATAAACAAAAATGACATATACTATAGTATGTCATTTTTTCATGATTTTGACATTTTCAAAGATCCTAAAAAACGATGCAAAATGGCATACTATAGCATGTTGTCGGAGTTAATGTGCGATAGGCTATATTTTTTTCTTTCGATTCCGCCATTTTTTGAAAATCTTTGAAAACAGTGAAAAACGACATACTCTCGATTTTGACATTTTTCAAAAATCCTCAATAACGATGAAAAACAGCATACTATAGCATGTTGTCCGAGACCATGTACTATAGCCCTTGCTTTTTCTTCAATTTTCACATTTAAAAAAAAGAAAAGATAAAAAAAAAGATCAAAAACGATGAAAATCGGTCCGAGACCATGAACTATAGCCTTTGCTTTTTCTTCGTCTTCAAAAACGGCCTTGCGTTTTTGCCAGGTTTCGTCATTTCTTGAAAATCCTCAAAAATCCTCAAAATGATGAAAAGCAGCATGCTGTGCAAGACCGTAAGGCTATAGCCTTGCGTTTTTGCCAGGTTTTGTAATTTTTCGAAAATCCTCAAAAATCCTCTAAAGAATGAAAAACCGAAGGCTATAGCCTTGGGGTTTCTTTTCACGAAATTTCGACATTTTTCGAAAATGCTCAAAAATCCTCAAATAGTGAAAAATGGCATGCTGTGCAAGACCGTAAGGCTAAAGCCTTGCGTTTTTGCCACGCTTCGTCATTTTTTGAAAATCCTCAAAAATAATCAAAATGATGAAAAACGGCTATAGCCTTTTGTTTTTTTTCAAAATTTCAACATTTTTCGAAAATGCTCAAACATGCTCAAAATCATCATTTTGAGCATGTTTAAGCATGCTCAAACAACCTTAAGGCTATAACCTTGGATTTTTTTTGTTTGTTTGTTTTTTGAAATTTCAACATTTTTCAAAAATGCTCAAAAATGCTCAAAACGATAAAAAACGACATGCTGTGCAAGACCATAAGGCTAGTTTTTGTCATTTTTTTGAAAATACTCAAAACGCTGAAAAAACGTAAGGATATACCTTTGTTGATTGATTTTGACATTTTTCGACATTTTTCGAAAATGCTCAAAAATGCTCAAAACGATGGAAAAACTGTGCAAGTACGTAAGTCTATAGCCTTGCGTATTTGCCAGGTTTCGTAATTTCTTGACAATCCTGAAAAATGCTCAAAATGATGAAAAACCTTAAGGCTAGAGCCTTGCATTTTTTTGTTTTTTTTAAAATTTCAACATTTTTAAAAAATGCTGAAAAAGATTTTGACATTTTTCTTTTTTTCCCGAAAATGCTCAAAAATCCTCAAAATGATGAAAAACGGCATGCTGTGCAAGACCGTAAGGCTATAGCCTTGGGTTTTTGCCAGTTTTTGTCAGTTTTTGAAAATACTCAAAACGATAAAAAATAAGGCTATAGGCTTTGTGTTTTTTCAAGGTTTTGACATTTTTCAAAAACGCTCAAAAATCCTCAAGACGAAGCAAAACGGAATGCTGTGCAAGACCGTAAGGGTATAGCCTTGCGTTTTTGCCAGTTTTTGTCATTTTTAGAAAATCCTCAAAACGATGAAAAGACGTAAGGCTATAGCCTTGCGTTTCTTGAAATTTAGACATTTTTCGAAAATGCTCAAAAATCCTCAAAATCATAAAAAATGGCATGCTGTGCAAGACCGTAAGGCTATAGACTTGCGTTTTTGCCAGGTTCCGTCATTTTTTGTCATTTTTCGAAAATCCTCAAAACGATGAAAAGACGTAAGGCTATAGCCTTGCGGTTTTTCGAAATTTCGACATTTTTAGAAAATGCTCAAAAATCCTCAAAATGATAAAAAATGGCATGCTGTGCAAGACCGTAAGGCTATAGCCTTGCGTTTTTGCCAGGTTTTGTCATTTTTTGTTATTTTTCGAAAATCCTCAAAACGATGAAAAGACGTAAGGTTATAGCCTCGCATTTTTCGAAATTTCGACATTTTTTCGAAAATGCTCAAAATGATAAAAAACGGCATGCTGTGCAAGACCGTAAGGCTATAGCCTTGCGTTTTTGCCAAGTTTCGTCATTTTTTGTCATTTTTTGAAAATCCTCAAAATGATGAAAAGACGTAAGGCTATAGCCTTGCGTTTTTTCGAAATTTCGACATTTTTCGAAAATGCTCAAAAATCCTCAACGGCATGCTGTGCAAGACCGTAAGGCTCTAGCCTTGCAATTTTGCCAGGTTTCGTCATTTTTTGTCATTTTTTGTCATTTTTCGAAAATCCTCAAAACATGAAGCGTTTTTTCGAAATTTCGACATTTTTTGAAAATGCTCAAAAACAACGAATACGTTGCCTTGCGTTTTTGCCAGGTTTTGTCATTTTTTGAAAATCCTCAAAACGATGAAAAGACGTAAGGCCATAGCCTTGCGTTTTTTTATTTCGACATTTTTCGAAAATGCTCAAAAATCCTCAAAATGATAAAAAACGGCATGCTGTGCAAGACCGTAAGACTATAGCCTTGCGTTTTTGCCAGGTTTCGTCATTTTTTGTCATTTTTCGAAAATCCTCAAAACATGAATCGTTTTTTCAAAATTTCGACATTTTTCGAAAATGCTCAAAAACAACGAATACGCCATACTATAGCATGGCGTCAGAGACTGTGTACTATAGCCCATGGTTTTTCTTCGATTTCGACATTTTTCAAAAACGCTCAAAAACAACGAAAAACGCCATACTATAGCATGGCGTCCAAGACCGCGTACTATAGCCCATGGTTTTTCTTCGATTTCGACATTTTTTCGAAACGTTCAAAAACGCTCCGAGACCATGTACTATAGCCCATGGTTTTTCTTCGATTTCGACATTTTTCAAAAACGCTCAAAAACAACGAAAAACGCCATACTATAGCATGGCGTCCAAGACTGTGTACTATAGCCCATGTTTTTTCTTCGATTTCGACATTTTTCAAAAACGCTCAAAAACAACGAAAAACGCCATACTATAACATGGCGTCCGAGACCGTGTACTATAGCCTTTGTTTTTTTTTTCGATTTCGACATTTTTTCAAAAACGACGAAAAACGCCATTTTAGTATGGCGTCCGAGACCGTGTACTATATAGCCCATGGTTTTTCTTCGATTTCGACATTTTTTCAAAACGCTCAAAAAGGCTCCGTGATCGTGTAGTATAGCCCATGGTTTTTCTTCGATTTCGACATTTTTCAAAAACGCTCAAAAACAACGAAAAACGGCATACTATAGCATGGCGTCCAAGACCGCGTACTATAGCCCATGGTTTTTCTTCGATTTCGACATTTTTTGGAAACGCTCAAAAACGCTCCGAGACCGTGTACTATAGCCCATGGTTTTTCTTCGATTTCGACATTTTTTCAAAAACGACGAAAAACGCAATTTTAGTATGGCGTCCGAGACCGTGTACTATAGCCCATGGTTTTTCTTCGATTTCGACATTTTTCAAAAACGCTCAAAAACGACGAAAACGCCATACTATAGCAGGGCGTCCAAGACCGTGTACTATAGCCCATGGTTTTTCTTCGATTTCGACATTTTTTCAAAAACGCTCAAAAACGACAAAAAACGCCATTTTAGTATGGCGTCCGAGACCGTGTACTATAGCCCATGGTTTTTCTTCGATTTCGACATTTTTCAAAAACGCTCAGAAACAACGAAAAACGCCATACTATAGCATGGCGTCCAAGACCGTGTACTATAGCCCATGTTTTTTCTTCGATTTCGACATTTTTTCGAAACGCTCAAAAACGCTCCGAGACCGTGTACTATAGCCCATGGTTTTTCTTCGATTTCGACATTTTTTCAAAACGCTCAAAAACGCTCCGAGACCATGTACTATAGCCCATGGTTTTTCTTCGATTTCGACATTTTTTCGAAACGCTCAAAAACGTTCCGAGACCATGTACTATAGCCCATGGTTTTTCTTCGATTTCGACATTTTTTCAAAACGCTCAAAAACGCTCCGAGACCATGTACTATAGCCCATGGTTTTTCTTCGATTTCGACATTTTTTCAAAAACGCTCAAAAACGACGAAAAACGCCATTTTAGTATGGCGTCCGAGCCCGTGTACTATAGCCCATGGTTTTTCTTCGATTTCGACATTTTTTCAAAAAGGCTCAAAAACGACGAAAAACGCCATTTTAGTATGGCGTCCGAGACCGTGTACTATAGCCCATGGTTTTTCTTCGATTTCGACATTTTTTCAAAACGCTCAAAAACGCTCCGAGATCGTGTACTATAGCCCATGTTTTTTCTTCAATTTCGACATTTTTCAAAAACGCTCAAAAACAACGAAAAACGCCATACTATAGCATGGCGTCCAAGACCGCGTACTATAGCCCATGGTTTTTCTTCGATTTCGACATTTTTTCGAAACGTTCAAAAACGCTTCGAGACCATGTACTATAGCCCATGGTTTTTCTTCGATTTTGACATTTTTCAAAAACGCTCAAAAACAACGAAAAACGCCATACTATAGCATGGCGTCCAAGACTGTGTACTATAGCCCATGGTTTTTCTTCGATTTCGACATTTTTTCAAAAAGGCTCAGAAACGACGAAAAACGCCATTTTAGTATGGCGTCCGAGACCATGTACTATAGCCCATGGTTTTTCTTCGATTTCGACATTTTTTCAAAACGCTCCAAAACAACG
>CM076978.1:3872990-3895490 GCA_039105355.1 Benthosema pterotum
AACCACCCGGCCAAAACAATGCAAACGCTCGCAAAATAAAACTAAACAATTCATAAATTATTTCTCAGAGGACCAACCCTGTTCGATCGTCCATCAGATATAGCAGCTACATGGGCACAAAACAGAGAGATAAAATAAATAAAAAATAAATCCAAACAAACCCGAACGACCGAATAAATAAACCAATCTGTAGATCACATTTTCCCAAATTCTACATTGTTTCTCTAGACACAAAAACCATCAGTGTTTATTTAACTCGAGAGAGAGCATTTTGCTGCCCATTGTGTACCTTCTCTTAGTTAAACTTTTAAACTTTTCTTTCTATCATTTACTCGCCCGATGAAGCCGTGAATTCATGGAGAATTTTGGTTTGTGTCGCTGTCTTCCATGGTTGAATTGCAAATCCCCAAAAAAGGAAATAAAACAAAGCATAACATCACTCTGTAACAGTTCTGGTCATCATTCTCTTGAAACTCGTCTATGAACGTTTGGAAGAACTCAATGGACAAAGTGATTCAATCCACCAGAATTATACTTTTTGCTGAAATCATAGGCGCCAGTTTTTCCTTTTAGAATTTTGTCATGTTACTGCGAAGGAATGTGACAACAAAAACCTCCATGGATTCAAGACTATGAAATAGTTCGGGAGTGCCTTGTTGTCTTTATCAGATGGTAACACGCGGGGGGTCTGTCCTAGACCCCAGGGGAGATGCCGAGGTGTTTGCACCACAGCCTCAGCTCCCAGTACTTCTTGCACGACTTGCCAGAACACCAAAGCCATGCTGCTCATAAGCTGAGTTTGAACCCTTGAAACTTGCGGTCCAAATGCCAGAGCGCTCTACTGACTGAGCTTCCTGGGTGACAAACCGGTAGAAAAAAAAAAACAGTCATTTCTTGGGGGGTGGGGTGGGGGGCATTCCTTTAAATCAGTGGTTCTCAGCCGTTTCTGTCGGCAGCTGAAACCAACACATTACTAAGTCAGAATATTAAGGGATATAGGAGAGATTCCCTCACATTTAACTGTGTACTGTAAGGTCCTGTGTTTACTGTGCTCTGCTTTGGGCTAAGATATTTTTGCATGTTTTTCATGCGTTTTATTTGTATTTGTATGTTTTATTTGTCTGCTTGAAGCTAACAAACTATTTGAGCTCCGGAAACCCTGGGTTCCATTCACACAATCAGAGTTGAACAACCACGCTTTGAGACCCAACTCTGTTTGACCAGAATGGAAAGAGCCTTTGTTAGTATCTTTAACATCATTAATATCATTAACACTGACTGTACAACTTTGTGGTACCACATTTTCTGGTGCTACCAGATAGCTACCACAGCGGTACCACGAGTGACAATCTCAAGTGCTCACCACTGTAGAACTGAATAGAGCCTTCTTCACTGACTCTGTTTGACCACAATGGAACTGAGCCTTCACCAGTATCCTTCCTATAGAATCTGTGAAGGAAGAAGGAAGATTTATTTCCAGTATGGCTGCCGTGCGTCGGGGGTGGGACCATTTAGTATCCTTGTGGGACACACCTTGTGGCCCACTCCCTGGTGCACACCGATTGAGAACCGCTGCTATAAACGAACACCGGGAATTTCAACTTTAACGTCTTTTTTTTCACCACCATTTTATGTTAGGTCCGACGACGCTCTGCTGGAAGTTACTGGTGCTGCAATGACAAGGCAAAAATACATTCCCCTTGAGTGAGGTTGGTGGGGGAGGAGGGGCCAGTCGCCCAGAGTCTCTGTCTGTCTCTGTGGCTGTAAGTGGAAGAGGTGGGAAGGGGGCGGGTCCAAGTGAGGGGCATAGAAAACAGTCTGCTTTGCTATTGGACAGGAAGGCGACTCTCTATAGATATAGTCCCAAATATCCAATCGGCATATAGACAGTCCTTGAGGCGGCCTCTCTCTTTGTCTTGTGTGTGTATGGGTGGTGGGGGGGGGGGGGGTCCTAGGGGTCATCATACATGTTGGCTTGTGGTGGATTTTTGTGTGTCTTGTGAAAATGTATTTTTTGCCACGGACGTAGAAATGTCTGGCAAATTATTAAACATAAAAGTTCATAATATACTGTAGTGTACTGTAATAACTCTTCCAATGGAGGGCTTGCCATTGCCTCCACTGTGTGACCATTATGTTGGAACATTAGCTCTCTGCTGCCATCGCCTGGTGACAGCATGGAACGGTACCACTTTTTCTGGTGCTACCAGATAGCTACCACACTGGTACTACGAGTGACAATCTAAAGTGCTCACCACTGTATAGCATGAGTCCAGTTGAGTCAGCGGTTCGAATCCAGGGCTCTTTCTCCCTCCTGTCCATCATGTTGAAGTGTCGTTGGGCAAGACACTGAACGCCAAACTGCTCCCGACGTCCCGGTTCGTGCCTTTGCGCGGGTTTGGATGAAGTCGCTCTATAAATGCACCTTGAGAGTTAAAGAGGTCCTTGCTAGCAAATAAAACCATTAGTGCTATGAAAACTCAGACTATGCCATCGTGTCATGGTAAAATGAGCGTCACACATTTTGTGAAGAGTTCTGACATTCAACAATTGCCCTTTGAGGAGGTCCTTGCTTGCAAATAAAATACGTGAGAACCATTATTAGTGCTATAAAGACTCAGGGCTATGCCATAATGTTGTGGTAAAATGAGCGTCACACATATTGTGAAGAGATCTGACATTCAACTATTGTCCTTTATGGTCAAAATAAATAAGTGTTCTGTAAAGAAAATACAATAAAAGATTTGCCGCCAACACGTTTGTCTATGTACGATACAGACATATCGATGACCCCTTAGTTTGTGTGTGTTTGTGTGTGTGCGCAACATATGTGTGTAATGGTGTGTGTGTGTTTTTTGGAGGGAAGGGGAGAGTGGGTCGCTGAGGCACAGGCTGTGACTGTCTGTCTGTCAATCCGTCCGTCTGTCCGTCTAGACCTCGCTCCCGTCCAGGTCGTCTGTCCTCCACGCACTGTCCCAGTGCATGCTGGGATGCGGCGGTCTCATACATGGAAGCCTTTCTCCTGCTCCTGGATCAGCTGCAGACGCAGCGTCTGGATGCTGCTGACGATCCTCCTCTGGTGTCCGATCAGCTCCACCCCCACGTGCCGCACATCTCTAGGGCGAGAGGGGAACCGCACGCACACACACACACAAGGAAATGCACACGCAAACGACACACACACACACGCAAAGGACATGCACACAAAAAAACACACGCACACACACATACACACCTTTGAGTAATGTGACCCCCCACCACCACACACACACAGTACGTACGTGTAGATGCCACTTTGCCCCTTTTGCAACCAGGTATTATTTTAATGATGTTTAGGACACAATGAACACTTCTCTTTCTTCTTCCCTTAATTAACACAGACAGCGTATTCAGCTTATGAGATTTTACAGTTTGGTAGTGGGGGATGCCAAATAGCACTAAAACCAGTCGTACTACGATTTCTCAAATGGGAGCACTAGCAATTCTTTAAAACTGAAACATTTGAACAAGCGTAACTCATGCCTTGTTTGGCCTAAAATCTTGTTCCTTGACTCATGCCGAACACGTGTCACTTTGGTAAGCTCCACCCTCAGAGTTTCCGCCATTTAAAGCTTATACCTGATTTTCTGCTTGAATTTTTTTCCATGAGATGTGGTACATGTGAACTTTGGCCCCATACGCACAGAAGTTCAAAAGTTTTTATGAGCCAATAAAAACTGCTGATTTGTGAATATTCTTCTTCTTCCTGCACCCACAATTACATGATGTATTTCTCAAGTTAAGTCTTCGATGTGTCTGGTGGATGGTCTCGCGGCTATATTTGTGATTGTATTTGTATTTGGTGATAACTATGCACTTCAGCCCTATACCTGTTTTTCTTGAAAAAACAACCTGGTTTTCTTGGGGGAAAAAAAACAATAAAATAAGCCGTTTTCTTAAGTTTCTCCCTCAAACACATTCATTGTGTATGTTTTTAGTGACAAGAAATGGATTCCACTTTCATTTTTCTCAAAAATAATTTATACAAAGACGATTACACCACATACAAAGCCAACCCGGGTTGTAACAAATCATGATAACACGCACAATCTATCTTTTGGGCCAATAAAATAATATCTACGAAGAAAAACGAAACAACAAGTGTTGTATCCTGACGTTTTTCTCATCTTGTTCATTGTTATTACAGTTGGAATTCTGAACACACACAAAGGCAAGATTAATTGGGAAATAATTGGGACGAATGAAAATGTCTAAAAATGCCCCCCTTCCCTCGGCTGGAGTTATCGACTCGGCTCTTAATCAATAAGTCAATTCATCGATTTTTGGGTTAATGCCCTGCTATGTATGTACAGCTATGTCCGTTTATTTTTTTACAAAGATGATCACCACAAGCCAGCCTGTCGACCCACCCCCTCTCTGCTCACTGACTATGCTTGCAGTAAACACTCACTCAATGGTCATCCTGGCCAGGGAGTCTAGGGAGTCGCAGCCTGCTGCCAGGAAGTTGTCCTTGTACTGACCCATCTTGATGGAGTCCAGCCACTCGTCCATGGAGATGAACATGGGGTAGTCCATCACCTCTCCCACCGGAGACTCTGGTAGACTGGAGACACACACACACACACACACACACACACACACACACACAACACACACACACACACACACACACACACACACACACACACACACACACACACACCACACACACACACACACACACACACAAACTGGCTCAAACATACTGACAGATTTGTGCTGCATCAGGCTTCTCATGTTTACCTGTGGTCCACTAATGGTGGCAGAGTATTGGCTGTGTACCACTGTATGTCCTCCACTAGGTGGCAGCAGAGTGTTGGTGTTTTTAGAGGGTAGGACCCTTCTGTGGAGTTTTTTTTTTTTAATGAAACCAAACGGACCCTTGCGGGTCCATTTGGTTTCATGTCTACACTCTCAAGAGTTAAAAATATTCATCATCTGGATTAGCCCAAATCTACACAACTAGAGAATGTAGAAGATTAATGGTCATTTTCATCTGTATGGTTGACTGTTTTGTTTCCCAAATGGTTGACTGTTTTGTTTCCCAAATTCAGCCTGGAATTGTGGGTCTGTGGGGCTAAAATGTCATCAAATGGTGGTCCGTGCCTCAAATTCTGAATAAACGGTGGGTCCCTGGTGTCAAAAAGGTTGAAACCTCCTGTTTTAATGTGTGTTTCTACCTGTGTATATCCTCCACCAGGGGCAGCAGAGTGCTGGGGTTGCGGATCAGCCGGTCCAGGAAGGACACCACGTCGGTGAACTTGGGCCGGTGGCTCCTCTCCTTCTGCCAGCAGTGAAGCATGAGCTGGTGGAGGGCAACGGGGCAGCCCATAGGGGCTGGGAGCCGGTAGCCCTCCTCTATGGACAGAATGACCTACACACACACGCACACACGCACACGCACGCGCACACGCACACAGCACACACGCACACACGCACACACGCACACGCACGCACACACACACACACACACACACGCGCATGCGCACACGCACATGCGCACGCACACACACACACGCACACACACAGTGTTGTAGTGAACTTTAACCCTTTGTGTGCTGAACACGTTTTGGTGTTTTAGCTGTTGAAAAATAGCAGATCGACAAGCCCATATCGCGCCACCGAGTGGCGCGATATGAGCTTGTTGTTCTGCTATTTTTGAAAAATTGTGAAAATGTGCTGCAAATCTCTGAATGCAATATTTGGGAAGCAAACATTTTTAACTCAAATCTTTGCTTCTGGGGGATCCCTATAACAACATGGTTTCAGATGGGGGTCTGCAGCCAAATATGGATAACTCTGGTGGTCCTTGGCTTGAAATATGTTAGCATTACTGACACAGAAACATAGATTTTTCAGAAAAACTAGAATCTAGTGTCAGAAACTAGAATCTAGTGTCAAAAACTAGATTTTAGCATCAAAAACTATAATTTAGGTGTCAATAATTAGATTCTAGTGTCAAAAACTAGATTTTAGCATCAAAAACTATAATTTAGGTGTCAATAATTAGATTCTAGTGTCGGAAACTACTGTAGAATCTAGCGTCAAAACCTAGAATGTTGCTGCAGCTATAATCTGGTGTAAGGAACTACTGTATAATCTGGTGTCAGAAACTCGAAGAAATGGGGGGACGCCTCTTGAAGGGGAATTCCACCAATTTTCATTTTTTCTGAAAGCTTTCATATCTGAACCAAATGGACCCTAGCGGGTCCATTTGGTTCCATTTGTACGCCTTAACAGCAGCACATTGCCTACATGCGCACGAGCAGAGCGAGCGAACGGAGGGCAAGTTCTCCCGACACCTGCAAGAGGTAATACTTGTGATCATACAGATTATCTTAATTACATCACTATTACATCAACAACTAGAACCAGCCAATCAAAGTTTTTTTTTTAAAGTTGACCGACCGAGAACCACAAACCGAAAACAGTGCTTGTAATAAAATGGCAAATATGGCTACATTATATTTAAAGATGGAGTGCCCGTGAATTTTTTCTACCCTAAAATATGATCATCAGGTATTAATGTTATAATGATTCCACCCTACCAGTTCATTAAGTATGCCTGGTTTGCCTGGTGGTTCGCCCACAGCTTTAGTTGTATGATAAAGGGGGAGGAGTTAGGGGAGGGGCTGAACACGTGATGTCACTATAGTGAAGTTTTTTTCATTGGCATGTTTGACTGGAAACGTTCAGCCCCCAGGAAGAAACCCTAAATACAAAGGGAAGACATCATTGTACATGAAAAACACACCAAGGGGTCTATTTACATACTGCCACCTCTTAAACATGCACAAAATTGGAAAAGATACAAAAATCACGGCACCCCCACTTTAAGAGGTGACGTCATCTCTCTCTTGTTTCAGAGATAAACAAGCCCTGTGCCCCTTCGGGGCAAAGGTCTCCACCGTCCGGCTCAGGCCTGAACTGTGCAAACCTGAGCCGCGCAGGTTTGCACATGATGTCATCGGACCTGACGGAGATATACTGACAGCCTCTTATAGAGAAATTGCACCAATTTTCAAGATTTGGAAATGTCCCTCTTTTGTCCTTCTTTCGGGCTGCAACAGTTTCTCACAAGAGCTCAGTTTTCTGACCCTTCAATGTCCCAACTTTTCGGCTGGTCCGAGTATTGTCTGAGCCAAGCCTTCAGGTACCGTAAATTCTCTAATATAGTCCTCCTTTCTATTATTTACCGTCCTCCTATTATTTTCCGGGAACGGCGTTGGATTTAACGTATATTTTCCGGCCTCCTTGTATTAGCCGGTATTTTTTGTTTTGTTTTTTATTTTCTGCGAGTGTGGGATTATGCGATGCGCAGTTCAATTCTCGCTTCCTCCTCCTCCTCCTCCTCCTCCTCCTCCTCCTCCTCCTCCTCCTCCTCCCGATTCTGCTCGCCCTTTTTTCTCTCTATAAACCACTGGTTTTAAACCAGTGGTCCGGGGACCACTAGTGGTCCTTTTAGATCTGTAGCTCTTGAGATCGTAAAATGAACACAAATGGACCCGCGAGGGTCCATTTTTACAGAGCGCACCATCGCATTCCAATGCACTTACTGTTAGTGTGAGCCGAGATGTGTACACCAATCTAGTACGGTAATCCATCCATATCTTGTTATAATCCCGGTGAATCTTCCGTTATCCATTATATCGACTGACTGACTGACTGACTGACTGACTGACTGACTGACTGACTGACTGACTGACTGACTGACTGACTGACTGCCTGCCTGCCAACCATTCCTAAACATCAACTATATACCGTACGATAACTTTTTACTTTCACTTTTGACACAGGGGCGGATTGGCACATATTTCCCCAGCTGGTTGTTGGTTAACCAGATGTAACTCTTTGAGAGAAAACTCCCTGTAGCCTACTCCAGATGGCCAATCCGCCCCTGGCTTCATAGCCATGTGTTGAAGCGTCAAACCTATATACAGACGCCATCTAGTGGTCTTACAAAAAACAGCAATATTTTAGACTATTGCAATGATTTAAGATTATTGGAGTATACAATATGTTTTATTCATTATGATTGGATTGAAACATTGTAATATAGGCCTCTCTTCTTATAGCAGCCTCCTTCCAATAAACGCCTGGTATAAAAATCGGTTAAGTAAATAAAAGCCCCGGATTATAAAAGAGAATTTACGGTATTTGGGCAGATAGAGCTACCAGACCAAAATCAGCGGAAATAATTAGTTGAGGACATTTACGTCAGGAAAAACAAAACATTCAATTTGAGGCTACATGAGGGCCAGATGGACGATTGCTGATGAAAATGGACGACAGTATACAATGGAAGCTGAGAACTAAATGAGAAGGGAAAAACTGGAGGATGTAGTATGTAGCCGATCTCACAGATGATGGTACACTATCCACGGAATGCCACCTATGAATTGCCTACATGCACTACTAGTTAAAGCAAAAAAAATGTGAATATGTACTTGGACAAACAAGTGGCTAGTTGGGGGTGGAGCAGTTTGGGTTTTATAATATTTACTATTCTGTCCCTAACATATCACAACTCGGCTGCTCCGTCATTTTCAGTGGACTATATGCAAGGATAATATGCACAGATTTATTGTAAGCGAATATGCACAGATTTTTGCGTATTCTAGGTGAGTATGAACGGAATAGCACCTCTGTGCATATTCGCCTAAACCTCATGAGACAGGGTTGATAGTCAATAGAGACGATTTATAAAATTTCCACGCGCCGCACTTGGATGACCAATTGACCATGGCATGGTCATGACTGTGTTTAGTCACAATTGTGGTACTTAAACTCTTTGACAGATCAGCAGAAAAGCTAGGCTAGCTCCCATTAGGCTCAATATTAACACAATAATTTATAGAAAATCCTCTGTTGTGAATTTGTACAATGATTATGTGTTTCATTTTTTTTTTAAATACATTTGGCAAAACTGCCTGTATTTTCATATTTCACTGTTTCCAGGGCTCATTCAGAGATAAATGCATTTAAAGTTATATCACTTATCATTTATCAGTCATGTGTGAGGCATTTTCTGGGTTTTGTAGTGCAATCGCCACTTCATGAGGTGGAGTGCAGTGAGTTAATGAGCTTGTTAATAAAACAAAGCCTAAAACGACTTTTGTAGTGATAAACAGACAACAGAATAATCAATCACTCCAAAAGTCGTGGTACAACAGTTAAGGAGTTAAGAGCCAAAGTTCTTCTATTTCCTGAGGTGGTACTTGAAACGGTTGGGAACCAGCCACACTCCGTAGGACTGAGGTTGTAGCGTCATGAAAACCCAATGTGGTTAAACAACATCAACAACAGCAGCGCGGGGAGAGACGTGGGGAGGGAGACATCGCTAAACTGATCACCGCACATCATCATCCTCGAGAGGGCAGCGTCGGCGGGCCTTAATGGTGCATGTAATAATAGCCATAAATCCTGCGCCGCAAATTAGGAGCCAAGGCTCGTTCGTCTGGCTCACGCTGACG
Source organism: Benthosema pterotum (assembly GCA_039105355.1). Lineage (NCBI taxonomy): Eukaryota > Metazoa > Chordata > Actinopteri > Myctophiformes > Myctophidae > Benthosema > Benthosema pterotum. The sequence continues at coordinate 3,882,503 of CM076978.1, forward strand.
TTTATGCAGCGATACGTTTCCTCGGCCCAGAGGGGAATTACACGTTTTTACATTAACCATCCTTTATGAGAACCAAGTGATGATCGTACTGTAGCCCTTTTTCCTAAGTAATGGCCTAAATAAACAACGTTTTTATGATTATGACATTGTTTGCGGCCAGGCAGAAAACCTTGTATACCCCCAATGGATCCAGCAGCATAGTCATTATTTAGTCACACAAGTTATTTATTTAGCTTTGCCATTCAGAACCGTTTTCTCCCCAATTTGGTCGTTGCGGCACGGTGACAGTTGCAATTCTGCTATTGTCACCTCCATCTGACTCGCAATGAAGATACAGTGCATATAAGCACACGATAAGGCCAACATCAAATGATTAACACAGTGGTTTTCAACCGTTTTCATACCAAGGCCCACTATTTATTCAGAATCTGAGCTGCGGACCACCATTTGATGACATTTTAGCCCCACAGACCCCAACATTACAGATTTCTTTTGCTTTTGACCACAATTCCATCCTGGATTTCAGAAACAAAACAGGCAACATACAGACCAAATTCTTGACAGTGTAAAATGAAACCAAATGGACCAGTTGGTTTCATTTTTACGCTCTCAAAGAGTTACATCTGGTTAACCAACTTTCCATCATTTAGCCTGGGGACCACATGGAATCCTCTCAGGGACCCCTGGTGGTCCCCGGACCAACTGTTGAAAACCCCTGGATTAACACATTCCTGGGAAGAATAATGAATCAAAGTAGCCCAGACTGGCATAATTGCTGCCCGTGTATTATTTGCTAAGAGTTTTCGAGCATCAAAAAACAACATCTTTTCATAGGTTGCTAATAGCTACAAGGGTCGACACCTCCTTCGACTCTTCGCAAACATGGAGGCAAACATTTGCGAGTTGGCGTGCTACGTTCGCTTCGTTCTGACTTGCGTCTGTCTGTCACAGTCATAACTACAGCGACGAGCGACTGCGTTCGCTTCTTCTGCGCTTGGCGCGTCTTACTTGGAATAATAGACATGTACTGTATGTAGTGCTTTTCAATGTACTCAAAGCCACTTTGCAGTAGAAAAATAGAATAAAAGCAACTTCATTGGGGGGAAAGTAAACTCCTATTGATCCAAATGGCTGTAGCTCACCTGGTTTCCAACCGGACAAAATATTTTTTTAAAAAGCCTAAATTGTCAAATTGTACAAAGAAGGGAGAGGCATGCTGGGCTGGGGTGCACCGAATTGGTTTTTTGAATGGTTCAATTGTGCTCGGCGGTGGACGGTGAAATGGAGAACGGAGGAAAAGAGAGGCGCGCGGAGAATGGCTGAAAAGGAAAGAAAGCCACGGGGTTGAGGTGAGGAGAGAGATAAAAGTATAACCTACAGTGGGTGGGTACGCCTCTTGGTGTTCTAAGTGTTATTAGCATTATTGGCATTGGTTAGCATTATTAGCATTAGCATTATTAGCCTTACTTAACATTAGCAGCATTACTTACTTAGCATTATTAGCGCCAATTAGCATTACTTAGCATTATTAGCATTATTAACAATACTTAGCATTAGCATTGCTTAGCATTATTAGCATTGTTAACAATAATTTACCCTTAGTATTATTAATATCTATTAGCGTTATTAGCATTACTTAGCATGATTAACAATACGTAGCATATTAGCACTACTTAGCATTATTAGCTGGACTTACTTAGCATTAGCAATACTTGGCATTATCAGCATTACTTACTTAGCATTATTAGCATCAATTAGCATTATTAGCATTGTTAACAATACTTAGCATTAGCATTACTTAGGATTATTAGCATCAGTTAGCATTATTAGCATTAATTGTGTTACATAGCATCATTAACTGTTGAAAAATATCAGACCTACAATCTGATATTTTTTGAAAACGGTGAAAACGTGGCACAAAATCTTTGAATAATTTCTCAGCTCAGAATGGGATAAAGGCGGGTGAGGAGGGGAGTGAGGAGGGGAGTGAGGAGGGGAGTGAGGGGGAGCATTGAGGGGTTGGCTGAGCAGACAGAGGTTTGGGCTGATGGCTGGTCTGCGGTCAGGGGGGATTGGAACCATGGCTGGGAGGAAGACATTCATCCCTCTCCTCACTGAGTGTGAAAACCCCTCCGTAATCCCCCTCATCCCTCTCACACATGCACACACGCACTCAGTCACACACACACACACACACACACACACACACACACACACACACACACACACACACACACACACACACACACAGGGGCGGATATAGCATGTCCCATTTGGGGGCAAGAGAATATGTTGGAGGGGCAAGAGAAAATGGTATGGGGGCAGCTTCATCGCCCGTGTCGCTTCGCGCCACGGGCGATGAAGCCGCACCCATACCATTTTTTTTACGGGTCAAGTAAAGCATCAATAATAACATCAATTGTTGTTGAAGTTGCAACAGACACGCAGTTTCGTGAGAGTTTTCTGTTTTCAATGATGAAATGCTGTTGGTTTAGTGGTGCCAAAATTGTAGTCAGTAGCAGTAGTAGTGTTTCAGATCATTTAAAATATTAATTTGAAATATCTTGGGTTGTTTTGCATGGCATTATGTTGCCATGGGGGGCAGACTGGGTATTTAGGGGGGCATTGCCCCCCCATGCCCATGCCTAGATCCGCCCCTGCACACACACACACACACACACACACACACACACACACACACACACACACACACACACACACACACACACACACACACACACACACACACACACACACACACACACACACACAGGCACGCATGCACACACACACACACACACATACACTCACACACGCCACAAGGTCTCAGGGTTTTTGGCCGTGGGGGATTTCGTGCTTTTTGGGAATTGCTTAGAAGTGTTTTTTATTTTCTTTTTTTCCCCCTATGCGCTCTAAGCTGCATGGGGCCAAGCCACAGTGTGCTGCCTCCACAACTCTCACACACACACACACACACACACACACACACACACACACACACACACACACACACACACACACACACACACACACACACACACACACACACACACACACACAGAAAATGGTGTATCTTCAAGCTCCCTACACGTCACAACATCGCCATGGGCCGTGAGCTTGTAACTCTGCTAATTTGGGAGCGCACAACCCCAGTTTTTTGCTGATTGGTTCCCAGGATGCTCCTACTTTAACCGCTAAAGGCCTAATCCTAAACCCAAACACTGAAACAACCCTTTCTCGTATGAGCACACATACATTATACAGTACAAGCAGTACACACACACACACACACACACACACACACACACACACACACACACACACACACACACACACACACACACACACACACACACACACACACACACATACACACACACTATTCATACAGTACAGTATACGGCCCGCATACATATATAGACATAAACAGTTAGGGGTCCATTTTCGTTACCACTAAACCCCTTATCCCTTAACTTCTTTGCCTTTTTAAACTATTTAAAAAAAACTAACTAAAAAAAAAAAACATTTTCAGTAGTTCAAATGGCCAGTCTACAACCTCACAACGTGTTAATAGCCTGACATGTTGAAATATTTCTAAAGGTTTTTTTATAAATAGTAAAAAAAAAATAATAATAAGGGATTTGGGATAAGGGGTTTAGCATGTAACGAAAATGGAGCCCTTAGACTTCAAATCATTGGCTGGGCATGGGGCTTCTTTTTATAGCATGGATTCATGTCCACAACACATCCTGTTTGTTGTGCACTTCCATAGCATTCTATAGCATGGATCAATGTCCATATACTGTACTGTAGATGCCGTTTGTTGTACACTGCTCATAAAGCGTGAATATGTGCACAGACACCATGATGTGCTGCAGTGTGACATTCTGAAAAGGGAAAACAAAGCAAGAGGCAGATGTTGAGCGTTCCAGGGATGCCAGGCTCCATGCACCACTCCCTCCTCCTCCTCCTGCTCTGAGGACAAACAAACGTTTATCCTTGCAGGAAATGTGTGGAGATGTGGAGGCTTAGGGGGGTCTTAGGGAGGGTCTCAGACACGGACGGCTGCTTCGCGCCAGGACAGCAGGAGGGACTTAAACCCACCTCACATCAGGAATACATGCTGGGGATGAAGAGGCGGCAGAGCTGTACGGGAACTGAACCAAGGGGGCGTATTTGTACAACAGAGGCAGCTGCCTCCTCCCTGTAACTCCATTTGGAAAAAAACGGCAGACAGATTTCTTTTGAAAAGATAGAGGAGGGGAACACCGAACCGGAGAGAACTATTCGTGTTCCCCTGCGTGATCTTAACTCATGGGAATGCAAATGCATGCCGTTGTCTCGTGTGGTTGCTGCTGCTGTAGCCGTGGTGGAGGTCTGAGTGGACTTGCCTGGCAGGAACAATCTCTTTGAAAGGCTGTTTTTGTGCAGCTAAAAATTGCTTTTGAAAAGTGGGATGGCACAATGAAGTTAAGTGTACAGCGCGACCACACTTAGTTTCTTCACTCAATTCATAGCAAAGTGTCACCACTTGCAACGTAATGGTTGAAATGACTCACCGATTGTGTGTGCACGATGGTCATGGTCATGTAATGGTCTTGGTCATGCACAACGCAATTGATTGCCCAAGCAATCAATGGACCTTTAGCTAAGCCCCGCCCTCTTCTCCACCCTAGGACACTTTCCAGCCGGGCTCATTCATTCCAATGTAAATATCATGGACTTTACACATTAAATACTGGTTTATTTTTTTAACCAGACCTTCCAAATCTCTTCCAAATCCATCAACAAGGCATGTCCTATGCAGTGGAAAATGTGTGTGTGGTATTTATTTTTTAAAACAATGTTTTATCATATAGGAAAGCTATTGGTGGAGAGGTTTGTCTATCATATGTTATGCTTAGCTGTGATTGGACCATAGTAGTTTGGGGAGGGTGGTATCTAAAGGTTTATTGGACAATAGTAGTTTGGGAGGGGCTTAGCTAAAGGTCCATTGCTTGGGCAGAAGACCTACTTGTAGTAATATGAATATTCCATTCCATTCTTTTTCCTCTCCTTTCTTTGGGCAACTCCAAGTACCGTTCGTCCAAAACGAATGTTGTCTAAAAGCGCCACATTTTGTACAGATGTACCGGTAGCCCATGCGAATGATTTAGCCAGGGCGACTAGCATTGACCAATCACTCTCTTCCGGGACAACTCAATCCAAGGGGGCTATGTTTGCATGAGAAATTGGTCGACCAAACTGATTAGCCTACCTAACTGATACCCCTACCAAACTGATACCCCTACCAAACTGATTAGCCTACCAAACGTCCCCTTCCATTACGCACACTGAGGAAGGAATCTCGGGAAAGCTAGAAAGGTATAGCCTGGCCCAAACCCATAGACACATTACACTCTCTGAGTGGACTGGTATGGGTGCGACTTCATCCCCCATGGCGCGAAGCAACACGGGCAGTGGAGTCGCCCCCATACCATTTTCTCCTGCCCCTCCAATTGGGGAATGTTACATCTGCCCCTGAATATGTTAAAGTGGGGGTGCCGTGATTTTTGTATTTTTTCCTATTTTGTACATGTTTAAGAGGTGACAGTATGTAAATAGACCCCTTGGTGTGTTTTTTATGTGCAATGATGTCTTCCCTTTGTATTTAGGGTTTCTTCCTGGGGGCTGAACCTTTCCAGTCAAACGTGCCAATGAAAAAAACTTCAATATAGTGACATCATGTGCTCAGCCCCTCCCCTAACTCCTCCCCCTTTATCATGCAACTAAAGCTGTGGGTGTGGCTTTAGTTCAGGTGGATCCACCCATCACCACCCACCAGGCAAACCAGGCATACTTAATGAACTGTCTGGGTGGAATCATAAAAATGACAGTTTAACAAACACTGTACACTTTTTGGGAAAAAATCTTACTTTTCATATAACATTAATACCTGATGATCATGTTTTAGGGTAGAAAAAATTCATGGCACTCCATCTTTAACCATTTCAAGGTGTCCTTATTGTGTGCTTTTATGCGCAGTAACTTCAGTGCCATCTCTGGCAGGATCAGTAACTCATCTGAGCGTGTGCGGTAGGTATCTAGGCGTACTCACATCCTGATTGGACATCTCCCAGTACGGCCGCTCGCCGTACGACATCACCTCCCACATGACGATGCCGTAGCTCCACGCGTCACTGGCCGACGAGAACTTCCTGTACGCGATGGCCTCTGGCGCCGTCCACCTGATGGGGATCTTACCCCCCTGTGGACACACACACACACACACACACACACACACACACACACACACACACACACACACACACACACACACACACACACACACACACACACACACACACACACACACACACACACACACACACACATAGTGAGCTTGTGCTGTAGATCTGCGATATTGTATTGAGTAAAAGTGCAACAACAATTTCATCTGAGATATAGTGGAGTAGAACAGTGGTTTTCAACCTTTTTCATACCAGGGACCACTATTTATTCAGAATTTCAGCCACGGACCACCATTTGATGACATTTTAGCCCCACAGACCCCAAAACTAAAGATTTATTTTTGCTTTTGTCCACAATTCCAGGCTGGATTTGGGAAACAAAACAGGCAAAATGACCGTTAATCTTCTAAATTCTCTAGTTGTGTAGACTAATTCACATGATGAATATTTTAACTCTTGGGAGTGTAAACATGGAACCAAATGGACCCACAAGGGTCCATTTGGTTTCATGGCTATGCTGGTTTCATGTTTACGCTCTATGTTATCTGGTTAACCAACTTACCATGATTTAGCTGGGGCCAACCTGGAACTCTCTCAAGGACCAATGGTGGTCCCCGGACCACTGGTTGAAAACCACTGTTATATGCTGTATGTTTTTCAGTATGTCTTTCACTTTAGAAAATCCTTAACAAAGGTTACAGCGTTCCTTCAGAATGTCAGGCCCGGAATTAGCCGCTTACATAATGTGTCGGCTGTCAGCACTAAATTTACATGGACTTTATTTACTTGTGAATTAAATTAAAGAAAACACCTTGTGAGTGTTTTGCAGGCATGAATACATTTCCACCTCATGAAACATAAATGAATGTCATTCCAATCAATGTTTTTGTTTCTCTCCGTTCCCTCCAGCACCCCGTCGTCTAGCCCTCCAACCAACCAAACAAACAAACAAAACACAACAACAGGGTGATTTATTTTCAAACTAGCCTTTCAAGGCATAACAGCACTTTCTACAAAACGCCAGACAAGAATTAACAGCTACTGTTATGTATGTCCTGAGTGACTGCTTGCCTGCTGGCCGGCTGGCTCAGCGTTTAAATGCACTAGTATGCTTTATTATGGTAATATGCATTAAGAAATAATGGTAGAATCCATTTCCGCTTGTGCAAACAAGGCCAGTGGTTGTGAAAGCGTCACAGCTCTCATTAATGGCCTTTATTGCAAATGCTGCAGGTTAGGGTAAGAATATTTTATATTTGCTCCATTTACAGTCAATGGGTGCAATTCTCAAACACTGTGGTGTAAGTCTTCTCATTGGCTGCATGGCAGCGAATCAGGTCTGGGGGGTTGTGGTCCTATTTTCCCACTCTTTTAAGCCAATCACAATCCAGTATTTGAACACATGACTCGAAAAAGCGATAGAAATGATAGATAAGTTGCTATTTTCCAAAGGTATGTCATTGCTAATTTTACTAGCCATGGTGGTACTGTGGGCTTGTGTGTCCATTTATAAGTTGGGAACTTGGGATGAAGAGTTACTTTGTTCTGGTCTAGAGCAGTGGTTTTCAAACTTTTTCATAAAAGGGCCCACTAACTATTTTGCATTTTAGCCACAGACCACCATTATGATGTTGATTTTAGTCTCTTGGACCTAAAACTTTTTTAGGTTTAGAGTTTTTGTCCACAATTTAGGAGAGATAGCCAAATGTTGTTCAAAATAACAATTAGTCTTAAATTTTCTAAATGTGTAGATTCTTGGGGAATTCAGTATTTCAGATATTTTAATTATATATAAATATTTATATAAAATTATAAATATATTTAACTCTTGAGAGTGTAAACACACACTTTAAAAGGGGAATTCCACTCATTTTCAACATTTTTTTCTGAGAGAATGTACAAATACAACCAAATGAACCCTAACCCTCAGAAAAAGAACCCTCAGAAAAAGACGTGTCTAAAGAAATCCATTAACATGGTGAAAATACATCTTGATGATGAAGATGTTTCACCATGTTAGTGATTTTCTTCAGACCTCCATTTCTTGGAAACACAGAATGGGGAAATGTTTTTTATCATGCCCACCCAGCAGCTCTAGGGTATACTAATGACATATTAGAATGTTGAAAATGGGTGGACTTCCCCTTTAACACTCTCAAGAGTTACAGATCTATAAGGGTCCATTATGGTTACCAACTGTCCCATCATTTAGCTGGGGACCACCTGGAATCCTCTCAAGGACCACTGGTCATACATACCGTGGTGGTGTAGGCAGCCTCAGGGTCGTCCTCTAGGACTCTGGACAGACCAAAGTCTGACACCTTGCAGACCAGGTTGGAGTTGACCAGGATGTTCCTGGCAGCCAGGTCCCTGTGTACGTAGCCCATGTCTGACAGGTACTTCATACCGGCCGCGATGCCACGCAGCATGCCCACCAGCTGGATCACTGTGAAGTGGCCGTCGTGTTGCTGTGGGTAGAGAAGGAGGAGGAAACGGGTTGGGGCGAGGAAAGAATAAAACAGGTCAGGTGTCCATTTTACCAGCTCAGTGGCCTTGTGGTTAGAGTGTCCGCCCTGAGATTGGGAGGTCGGGGTTCGATTCCCGGCCGGGTCATACCAAAGACTCGAAAAATGGGACCCAATGCCTCCCTGCTTGGCACTCAGCATCAAGGGATGGATTGGGGGTAAGTCCCTGCGATATACTAGCGTCATGTCCAGGGGGTGTACTTGTACATCAAGCTGCCTCACGCTACAGAAACAGGAGATAGGCTCCTGACCTATATGGGCCTCAATGGCTCAGCTGGGCCTCCTGACATCATGGCCTGGCAAGGATACTTACTACTAGGTGTCCATTTGGGGGTGCCAGCCAGGCAGGGGGATGTTGATTGCTTTCACATTCAACCCCAATTTCAGTTTTAATTCATATTTCATCCATGGATGAAATATGAATGAAATATGGATCTGCTTTTAATTCCACACTTACTAATTGACTGCCTAGGACTAGTTTTGTTGAGAAATAATTAGGTTATTATTAACTACCACTATGCAAGCTCTCTAAAGTTTGATTAGCTTGCAGTTACTAACACTAGCAATGAACAGACCCTTTAGCCTGGAGGTGCTCCTATCTGTGATAACAGCAATCTTTGGCCGCAAATTTATTTGGAATTGAGGCTCAAAATATATTGAATTATTTAATTATGATAAAAATAATAGTTATGTACTGTCTGTCTGTGTATTTATATATTATGAAGAGGTTAATGATTGGCATTTCAATTATACACTGTGTAGACTGCTCAAATTCTACCCAAACCCGACCAGGCCCAGGTTTGGGTCTGATCAGTTAGGGCCCAATTCGGGCCGAGCCTCAATTTTCAGGCCCATTGAGAACTCAAATTGTGGTCACTGAACCCTGATGTTAGTGGTTCATTTAAAAAAAACCCAATTCATATCCTTTTTGTTTAAATGATGGTGTTTACATTTACGATATACATGAAATAGGGCATTAACTAAATATTCCACTAGTCGATTATTCGACTAGCAAAACACTATTCGACTACTAATTCACTATTCGTTATTCGGTAATATTAATTTTTGATATATATTTTTCAATTTTCTGCAGCAGGCATTGTGGATGTGTGCTGTGGTGTTGCTCATTTTTCATGTCATAATTGTAACTGAGTTACAGTAGTGTAATAGGCATGTATTTTTTCAATGGAAAGTCCAGAATCACACATTTTATTGGCTAAAAAACAAATATGTATATCACTATAGACTAGTCGACAATTATTTGACTACCAAAGTATTCGATTCGACTAGCAAAAAACCTGTTTAGTTAATGCCCTAACATGAAACACCCCTGCACTCACCCTGAGGAAGGAGTCCAGAGAACCGTTCTCCATGTACTCCACCACGATCATCACTGGTCTGCCTGCACGCACACACACACACACACACACACACACACGCACACACACACGCACACACACGTGCGCACACACACACACACACACACACACACACACACACACACACACACACACACACACACACACACGCACACACGCACACACGCACACGCGCACACGCGCACACGCACACGCACACGCACACACGCACACACACACACCAAGACATTTGTTTGTCATTTCAGATCAAACTGCCTTCGTATATTGACAACGGCAGACATTTTCTCTGTTTTCGAAAGCAGGTGTACTGATCCGAAACACGGAAGTTCTAACCTCCACGAACACTCCTGAATCAGTTCATGATTAACTACGTGCTCGGTGTCAACCCCCCATCCTTGCTCCTCTGGGCCAGATCTAGGCATGGGCATGGGGGGCAATGAACCCCCCTAAATGCACAGACTTCCCCACCAAACAGGATGGCATGCAAAACAACGCAAATTTCAAAGATATAAGATATAAATATACATAAGCACTTTATAATTAAAGTGCTTATATATTTGCAACACTACTACTGCTACTAACTAACTACAATTGTGTCACCACTAAACCAACAGCATTTCATCATTCAAAACAGGAAAACTCTCTGAGTCAGACCTTTAGCTTTATGCATGCTGCGTGTCTGTTGCAACTTCAACAACAACTGATGTCATTATTGATGCTTACTTGCCTAATCCTGTAACCGAAAATGGTGTGGCTTCACCCAAACCCATAGTATCGCCCGTGTCGCACCCCGGACGATACCGTTTCCTCCTGCCCCCCAAAAGGGGAATTGATACATCCGGCCCTGTTGCTCCTGCAATTCAACCACATGCAGTTCCAGCGTTGGCCAGTATTAGGGGCCACGGGAAGTTGGAACGTCTTCAACGTTCCTGGGGGGGTGACGGTTTTCTGGCGTACCATACAAACACCGGCGGAGGAGGACAAAAGCTCATTAGAGTGCTTTAAGCGTCGCACTGCGGAAGAGAGCGAAGCACAGCCGTCCTGAACTAATAAGCAGACTTTTTCTCCCCAACCGCCGCATGGAGGAAGCGTTGCTCCTGCATGCGGCGTGGTGCGTGAAGGAAAACAAGCGCACCTGTTCGACGGTGTCACCTGTTCCTCTCTGCCCCGCTCAGGTAAATTGACAGTCACAGCACACTGACTCTCTCACTCTTAACCCCTTCTGAGCCAAAAAACTAGTCAAAGATTTGCGCCACGTTTTTACCATTTTTCAAAAATATCAGACCTACAAGCTCATAGCGCGCCACTCCGTGGCACGCTATGAGCTTGTAGGTCTCAGATTTTTCAATAACTAAAGAGATGTTAATGATGCTATGTGATGCTAAGTGATTCTAATATTGCTAAGTCATGCTAATGCTAAGTATTGTTAATAATGCTAATAATGCCAAGTAATACTAATGCTAAGTATTGTTAACAATGCCAAGTAAGGCTATTAATGCTAATAATGCTAAGAAAGCAATGCTGTCAATGCTAAGTATTGCTAATGCTAAGTATGTGAGGCTAATAATGCTAAGTAATGATAATGCTAAGTGTTGTTAATAATGCTAAGCAATGTTAATAATGCTAATTGATGCTAATGATGCCGAGTAAGTAATGCTGCTAGTGCTAGTAATGCTAATGCCTAAGTAAGTAAGGCTAATAATGCTACATAAAGTATTGTTAATAATGATAATGATGATAATAATGCTAAGTATTTTAAACAATGCTAAGTAATGCTAATTATGCTAAGTAATGCTAATTATAATAAGTAACGCTTCGAACACCAAAAGGCGTACGCGCCCAACGTGTGTTAATTAGTCTCTCTAGAACGACAACAACAACAGATGGACTGACGACAGGGAGAGGCAGGGAGGGAGGGGGGGAGAGACTCACACGGAGCCGAGTGGAACCAGTAAACGGAATGCCTCTGTTTATGACTGTGTGTGTGTGTGCGTGTGTGTGTGCGTGTGTGTGTGTGTGTGTGTGTGTGTGTGTGTGTGTGTGTGTGTGTGTGTGTGTGTGTGTGTGCGTGCGTGCGTGCGTGTGTTTGTTTGTGATAGTTCGGTGCACTGTTGGATAAGCAACAACACCGAATGGCTTGTTCTGATGAGTCACTCCCTATGTCAAAAACACCTGTCACCCTGTCATGTGTCTCCACGACACGTACGTATGCAGGCGCGCGTGCACGCACACAAACAAACTTGCAGACGTGACTTTGTTAGAGTCACAGAACATACCATGATTTTTCTAGATGCTTAAAACGTTAAAAAGGAACTCTGGCTCATGAGAGAAATGTGGATAAATGCATTATACTCGACCCCTATAACTAGAATAGAACATTTAAAACACATAGGATAGTTTCTTTAGTTTAAAAATAGTTCATATTTTTATCTCATAGGGGCCGCCATTTTACCGTGTCTGTCATACGGACACAGGAATTGTGTAGTTAAGCTATGAAACGTTCCATGATTATGCAGAATTGCACTGTAAAACATTGACATACTATAACACTGCTCTGTTTGTAATGTAAATGGCGACCCCCACTGGTGGGGTCGCAAACGGGGTGAACTTACTAACTGGAAAAAATATATAGTTGCTTGATGCATTCCATTATTAGCGCAATTAAAATTGCACTAAATTGGCCAATAAAAGTCCTGAATATGGGTAATCGTTCAAGATGACAATCAATACTGTGACAGATTTCCATACTGAGGTCAAACCGTTAACACACTGACTGCAGGAGACAGTGATTTACGTCCCCCCCCCCCCCCCTTCCCCCCCCCCCCTCCAATCCAGGAGATGAAGCGAAGGCACC
>CM076978.1:3900490-3922990 GCA_039105355.1 Benthosema pterotum
CTGGCTGGGGTCCTCATAGGTGTCTGGATCCACGTAGGTCTTTATACCTGGGAACGGGACTGTGGGAGGGAGAGAGAGAGAGAGAGAGATGGTTAACTCAGTTTTCAGTTTTCCTGATGGCTCTCATATGGTTCTGATGAACACACGGTGCAAAGTTAGGGGTGAAATAGCCTGGCCTAACCCGAAATGATTTTGGCCCTGGGAAGGGGGGGGCTGGGATGGCAGATGAGCTGATCTGATTTGATCTCACCAACGTGCCGTCATCCCTGGCCCCTCCCCCTACTGCCCCTACACTGCTGTGCTACTGTACGTCACATCATTTGGAGCTACGCCCACCCCAGAAGGTTGACTCCCACTTCTAGGCCACCGTGGCTAACAAGTTAGTCCAGGCTTTCCGTTTTTGCGCAGCTGGGACAAAAATGAAAGCCTGGGTGTCCTGGGTGTCGAGGCTCGAGGTGAAATTCCCTTGCTCATGCATGGATACCTCGGGGTTGGAATTCTAACCTGGAACCTTCGGTTTTTCAGTTTGGCTACTGGAAGCAGATATACAGTATGCAGATATAAGACTGTAGAATACTGAATATAATTATGTGGACATTGTTTTTTACTCAAATCTTTGCTTATGGAGCAGTCCCTGAAACAGAAGTTTCAGATGGGGACATATGACATGTTTGTTTGTTTTTTTGTTTTTGTTTTTGTTTTTCTTCTTTTTTAAAGAAAGCTGTTTTTTAGAAGATAGTTTTAGAACAGTTCCTCAGTTCCAGGATATTCATTTTATTCTGACCAGAGCAAGTGCCTGCAACCTCCAATGTGCATCATTCCCTTCGTCAAAGCTGGGGAACAACCACGTCCCAGAACAAAAGTCCAAACTGGCCTTCTTGGAACAGCCAGGGATTGGCATCTGAACGCGGACAACAACTGAAGTTTACTGAAAACATCATGGAAACCAGCCTCAGGCCAGGACATCGTCCTGCTGTCCAACACATCCAAACAGGTGGTGTTGCTGGAGCTGACAGTGCCCTGGGAGGAGAGGATGGAGGAGGCCAGCGAGAGAAAGAGAGAAAGTATGCAGAACTGGTGGAGGAGTGTCCCAGACGGGGCTGCTGTGCAAGATGTCTGCCCATTGAGGTAGGGGCAAGAGGTTTCACAGGGAGATCTCTCTGCAGGGCCTTTCGCATTACAGGTGCACGCAAAAGAAAAGCCATCGCTGCATCTTCAGAGGCTGCAGAGAGAGCGTCACGATGGCTGTGGATCCAAAGGGACAAGCAGTGGACGAACGCTTCTTGGACACAGGCCGGGAACTGATCACTCCCGGTCGGGTCGCCTGGGTGACGCTGTCTGAAGTTGAAAGACCCGAAACCCCCTAGGACCCCAGGTACTATCACTGATGATGTGTCCAAGAATAAGCATCACTACTAGTGATGTATGTAAAAAAAACTTGTGGAGGGAAAACGCTCTGCTCTCCAAAGTGAAATGCGAAGTGCAGGGTGCAACTCTGCAGGAATGCACCCTGGGAATGCACACACACCACACACAGCGTCAGCACAGCGGCGGCTGCCCCGCCAGTCTCTCACTCTCCTTCAACCCTCTCCCCTCTCCTCCTCTCCCTGTTCCCCGACGGCGCCGCCATGTCTCCTTTTTCCCCCTCCGACAGATGATACAAACAAACTGTTACGTGTTGTGTGTGAACGACAGAGAGAGACAGAGAGAGAGAGAGAGAGAGAGAGAGAATGTAGAAAGGTAGACCGTGGGGAGGTGTAGAATGCAGGGCTGCAACTAGATTAGCCTAAAAAGGCCCACAGAGAACATCACGAGTGAGTGTGTGCCTGTGTGTGTGTGTGTGTGTGTGTGCCTGTGTGTGTGTGTGTGTGTGTGTGTGTGTGTGTGTGTGTGTGTGTGTGTGTGTGTGTGTGTGTGTGTGCCTGTGTGTGTGTGTGTGTGTGCCTGTGTGTGTGTGTTTGTGTGTGTGTGTGTGTGTGTGTGTGGTGGCAGGTTTAAAGAAAGAGAGGTAGGAGGAGGAGGAGGAAGGGGGCGGAGGGTTCGAAGGAGCTTTTTCTTCTGTTGGTTTGTTTAAAGGCAGCAATCGATCACTTCTCCTGACATCTGCGTTTCCCTGCTAACCCTTCTGAGACAGAGAGAGAGAGAGAGAGAGAGAGAGAGAGAGAGAGAGAGAGAGAGAGAGAGAGAGAGAGAGAGAGAGAGAGAGAGAGAGAGAGAGAGAGAGAGAGAGAGAGAGAGAGAGAGAGAGAGCGCACACACCACACAAGAGAGAGACTGAGCGAGATAAGAAAAATAGCAACGAGGAAAAAAAGTGAAAGGTAGAGGCGTTGCCAATCGCTCAAACGGCGCTACGGAGAGAGGTGAGGGACACACTTCATTCCCCTTCACTTCAAAACAAATTGAGGCGCCTGTGTGTGTGTGTGTGTGTGTGTGTGTGTGTGTGTGTGTGTGTGTGTGTGTGTGTGTCTCTCAATAGCAAGCTTTTTTTTCCTCTCCGGCGGAGAAAGTGATTGCGACGCACATTCGCCACCCGGCAAGGCTCTCGTCTCAAAGGTGGAATATCTGTGCACCGTACAAACGCATAAACACGGCCAATAAAGGCAAGGGTTTGCATGATGTGTGGGCGGGAGGGAGGAAGGGAAGCGTGCCTTTTGAACCGGTGTTCTCTCTCCCCCCCAGGCAACGTTGTCCTTAGAACTCTCCAAAACAAACAGGATAAAATGTACATGTAGGCGAGAAAAAGTATCAGCGAAAAGTGAGAAAGCAGAGGTATAAGCTGGGACAGGGAGACAGACAGAGTTCTTAGAAAAACAGATTTTTACTCCCAAATTATTATTTATATTTATTATTTTTTATAGCTCTTTCTTTTACCAATTCTTCACAGCATGCCAAAGCATAAAGTGTAATCCTGGTCACCACTGTCCTTCTGCCAATCTGTGTTGAGTCCCAAACTGAGCCTATGCTTCCTTCCATGCATGGAGAAGGACAGTTCGTTTAGCCTGCCACCAACCATGACTCAAACTCATGCTTCAGGGAGTTTCCGTGGTTGAACATATTCCAACAATACATATTCCAATAATTTATTCCTGTCCCCTCCATCAAGTGCAATTTTCATAATGTTGCTGATGTCTGAGGTGGGTGAGTGTTTCAGTAGCGTCATGATGCTCAGTGACATCATAAAACGTGGGCTTGCACACGCCCCTAGTATTTTCTCCAGGAAGGTTTTGGGTGAATTTCACCTGGGTTTAGCGATAGAGAAAATCCCATTCAACCACAATGGACATTTTTATTGTTTCTTTTTTCCCCTTTTTTCCACTGGACCAATCTCACATGTTTTAGTAATATTTGGACCAAAGGAAAAGTTCCCAAATGAATTCCTCTCTATTTAGGAATATTTAAAAACCTAATATGCACATTTTTCACCGATTTTGCCCCCATGTAAGCCACTCCCCAATGTTCTTTTTTGTGGAGTACTCCAAGTTGCAATATTGCTGTACAATATGTTGTGATGAGAAATATTTTTATTAAATATTTTGCATGGGGTAAAATATACCTGTGTTTAGTGATGGTGTAGACAAAAATAAGTTAAATGTTCTAGGCCAGGGGTTTTCAACCTTTTTGACTCCAGGGCCCACCATTTATTCAGCATTTGAGCCACGGACCACCATTTGATGACATTTTAGCCCCAAAGTCCTAAAACTAAAGAATTCTTTTGGTTTTGTTCACAATTCCTGGCTGGATTTTGCAAACCAAACAGTGTAGACTTAAATAGTGCTAATTCAGATGAATATTTTAACTCTTGAGAGTGTGAAATTAAGCCCAATTGACCCGCAAGGGTCCATTTGGTTTAATTTTTACATTCTCAAGAGTTACATCTGGTTAACCAACTTTCCATCATTTAGCCTGGGGACCACCTGGAACCCTCTCAAGGACCACTGGTGGTCCCCGGACCACTGGTTGAAAACCCCTGTTCTAGCGTATTAACATATGCAAACATATACAGTGTGTGTTCATGTGTGGTTCGTGTGTCTGTGTTGTGTCTGTGTGCATGTCAAAGCTAGAGTTAAAGTGTCCAACTCAATTCGGTTAAAAGAGAACACTGACATCCATCTTGGATTCCGGTGATCAAAGCTAGCGAAGCAGCACATTAAATCAAGGTTTGATCACGCTGTTTGTTGTGCATGGCCGTGGGAGAGAATGCACGCATGTCAGACAGACCAATCTGTAAGCATTTTAGAGCGACATGCAGCGAGTGAGTAGGCAGAAATGTGAGAAATGGAATATGTCCAGGCTGTCAGTTCAACTTGCTCCTTTTCTCTCTATTAGAGCAGGGGCGGATGTAACATTTTCCGATGGGGGAGGGGGGGCAGGAGAAAATGGTATGGGGGGCGGCTTCATCGCCCGTGGCGCGAAGCGACATGGGCGATGAAGCTGCACCCATACCATTTTCGGTTACATGACTTTTATTAGGCAATTAAGCATCAATAATAACATCAGTTGTTGTTGAAGTTGCAACAGACACGCAGCATGCATAAAGCTAAAGGTCTGACTCAGAGAGTTTTCTGTTTTCAATGATGAAATGCTGTTGGTTTAGTGGTGCCACATCTGTAGTTAGTTAGTAGCAGTAGTAGTGTTTCAAATCATTTTCAATATAGGCACTTTAATTTGAAATATCTTGGGTTGTCTTGCATGGCATGGTGTTTGATGGGGCAGACTGGGCATTTACGGGGGCATTGCCCCACCATGCCCGTGCCTAGATCCAACCCTGTATTAGAGGCAGGCAGGCAGACAGAAAGAGAGAGGAAGAGAGAGACAGAAAGGCAGAGAGAGAGACTTACCATGTCCATTCGAATAGTTGGCCCTTCTCTTCTCCTCTGAGCTCATCTTGGCTTTGATGTACCACTGACACCTGCACACACACACACACACACACACACACACACACACACACACACACACACACACACACACACACACACACACACACACACACACACACACACACACGTTAATATATCACTATGATAATATATCGCTCTTATTCACCAATCCAGAATGTGTGTGTGTGTGTGTGTGTGTGTGTGTGTGTGTGTGTGTGTGTGTGTGTGTGTGTGTGTGTGTGTGTGTGTGTGTGTGTGTGTGTGTGTGTGTGTGTGTGTGTGTGTGTGTGTGTGTGCATGCACGTGTGCGTGCGTGCGCGAGCGTGCGTGTGTGCATGCACGTGTGCCTGTGCGTGTGTTATAATTATATTGGATATGAAAGGTGAGTCCTTGGTACCGTAATTACTTGTTTTTCACAGTTCTGCCGGTACAAGGTTTCTGTCATTTGCTTTATACAACGTAATTACAAGCAAACTATGCATATGAAAAGAATAAAAATAATAACCTAACCCTGCCTGTCCCACCAGCCCCAAACTCACACTCTCACCTTGAGGTCCAGCTATTCAAATGCAATGCATTATGGGCTATCTGACAGGTGAAAAGCTGCGTTAATGGTCAGCATTTAACATGATAAGCACCTCGAACCACTGGCAAACATTAAATCAGCGCGTCCGTGATCGTTTCCATCCAGACTGATTTTCAGACGCACATGGCACCACCAGGCTTCATCGCAGATGTGGGTATTAGTATACAGTAGATACATACAGTATATGAAAGCTAGATGGCTTGAGGCGGAGCCTATGATGTCATTCACGGCGGCCATCTTGTGAGAGGACTCAATAGAGATGCGCAGTGACGTCACCGCCCCGGTTCCGGAAGTCTTTTCTCAATTCATTTTTCTCATAGACTTTTCGAAAATAATTTATATCAAGACGATTACGGACACAGCCAACTCGAGTCGTGACGAATCATGATGACACACAGACACACACAAACTTTTGGGACAATTAAATAATTTCTAAGATGAAAAACGAAACAAAAAGTCTTGTATCATGCCGTTTTCTACTTCTTCCCAATTATATATTATATGACGATATTGTGTTTGTTGTCATGATTTGTCACGACCTGAGTTGGCTTTGGCCGCGGCGTAATCGTCTTGATATCAATTATTTTCGAAAAGTCTATGAGAAAAATGAATGGGGAAAAGACTTCCGGAACCGGGGCGGTGACATCACTGCGCATCTCTATACAGTACAGTATGCTCTATGGCAGCCCAAACAAAAACAGCTAGAACTCGCTCAAAACTTGACGGGTTTACAAACGGATTGCTCTATTATGAACGTTATCTACGTGGCAATGATTTTTGCTCAATTTTATTTTTTCTTTTTCTAAAAACATCATATAATGGCTCATATTAAACGTCTCTGACGTTTACAGCAAACCAATATGTTTGAAAATCGGTTGAACAATAAGCGAGTTATTGTCATTTAAAAAGTATACAGTATGCTCATAGACACGATGTTATGCTATACTCTCACAAGATAGCAGTGTGTGCGAGCCATCTAGCTTTCTAACATACAGTATATCTATGGGTTTAGCACCACTTCCTCAGAGAGCCTCTCCAACGTTGCAGCGGTCAGCCCTAGTGGTTATAGTGTGAACTGCAGGCAGTCCATGGATTCATGACTAGGAAAGCTAGTGCTCTCAAAGTTTAAAGGAGCATTTGGTGCTCATTCATGTGCATGTTCATGGAGAAAACTCTTCCGCATTTAAGTCACTTCTGTGGGCTGAAGTGAAAATGCGGAAGTATAGACCCTACTTCCGGTAGTCTTCCAGGTGCTTCAACCCTTTCAGGGCGGGAATCCATTTTTGGATTCTGTACAGTATGTACAGTATGCTGATACATGACTATTTCAAGTTTTTCAGAAACCTTAGGTTAGGCCTAAATGTTAAAATGCCACTGAGCAACTTATATTAAAGGAACAACAAGAAGGCGAGGCTTTCGCTCCAATCTGGTCTCTTAATTACTCTATGGGCTTCATAGCATATGTGGCTAATAGCATCCAAACTACTCATAGCCTATATAATGTCTGCTATTTTTTATTTTTATTATTATTACTATTATTTGTTGGGGGGCAGGCCTGCATTGCACCTGTATCGGTGAGTGACAAATACTCCCTCTTCTTTACACACTTAAACATCTGAATCATGTAATGTGCAAGAATCTACACAATTAGAAAATGTAGAAGACTTGTTTATAGTGTTTTGATCGGGGAGAACATGCATGAGTTTTACGGAAGGATGAAGTGAAATCGCGTGTGGGAAGGTGTCTCAGGAGATGTTAGGTGATGTGAAGGAGGTGTTGGAGCGATGAATAGGAATGTGTGGCTCACAGATAGCATTTTTTTTGCTACTGTATTTTCATCGTTTGAAGTTTGCTATATTTTATCTAATTCCCAAAAGTTTGACACCCACAATCAAAGGTGTAAGAGGAAGTGCTCAAAGTTAAATAAAAGTATTTGAAAAGTATTTGGGGGTGATCATTGACTCTGGGTTGACATTGTTTACGGTAACATTAAACATGTTACCAAGACTGCCTTTTTTCGCCTTAGAAACATTGCACGAATCAGAGTCAGATCTGTCATTGGATGATGCTAAAACCCTGATCCACACCTTTGTATTTTTCCCTGACTACTGCAATGCACTTTTTTCTGAACTCACCAAGAAAACAACTGACAGATTACAACTTGTTCAAAATGCGGCCGACAGAGTTTTAACTAAAACTAAGATAATAGGACATATTACTCCTGTCCTAGCCTCACTAAAATGGCTTCCGGTTGTGTTTAGACTTGATTTTAAATTATTTTACTCGTCTATAAAGCACTTAATGGTCTTGCATTCCTACCTACATGACTGCCTGCCTAAGTATGTCCCAGGCCGCCCATTAGGTCTTCCACTGCTGGCCTGCTTGCTGTGCCCAAAAAATGGCAACTAAAAACACAGTGAAGCAGCCTTTTGCTTCTATGGGCCGACGGCGTGGAATAAACTTCCACTATACCACTAAAACACAGCAGTATACCAAAAAAGCAAGTTTCATGTATACAACACCTATTTGGAAAATATTCAATCTACAAGCTCACAATACTTGTGCTTACGATGTCCATGAACATATCCAGCGCACTTTCTCTTTTGTGTGCAGAGATAGATAAGACCAGTGTTGCCAGATCATGCGAAACGAATCAGAAACCAGGTTGATGAAAACAGTCCCGATATAAACTAGACATGTGATGTGCAGATCTGTTATTTTCAGAAGAATACTTGAGAGGATTCCAGGTGGTCCCTGCAGCTAAATGATGGACAGTTGGTAACCACATGTACCCCTATAGATCTGTACCTCCTGAGATCATAAAACGATACCAAATGGACCCTTGCAGATCTATAAACTCATTAGGAATATATGTATTAAACATTTTAACAATACATTCCAATCTGGAACAAGAAGAAGACAACCTATAGCTTAGTGGTTTGTAAGAGGCAGAAGCTTAAAAGGATCCCTGGCTAATAAGACAAATATGCCTTAAAACTCTACACTTACCTTCTATAACTAAAACATGCAGATAAAAACACCTTCAATACTTCATTGCTTTGATAAATAGAGAATCTTTCACTCAATAGGAGGTGCTCCGGTCGCAGGATGATGATGTATTGTATAGAGCTAGATCACATGTGTTCAGTTCCTGTTTAGTGAAATATTCTATATTTATGAAAGAAATAAGATGCCATTGGTGTTTTTATTCGTTTATTTTAGTTACGTAGGGATAGGGAATGTTTTAAGCGCTGTTTACAGTGTTGCCAACTTGGCGCATTTGTCGCTATATTTAGCGCCTTTTCAGACCTCCCTAGCGCCAAAATTAGTGAAAAACTCCTGGCGGAAAATATAGTGCTTTTTGGCTGGTGAGTTGGGGTGAAATTGATTGACAGGCGCCAGAGATAAAACCCTCATTTTCACCATTTTTCCTCCTATGACAGTGGTTTTCAACCAGTGGTCCCCAGGCTAAATGATGGACAGTTTTGTTAACCAGATGTAACTCTTTGAGAGCGTAAAAATGAAACCAAATGGACCCTTGCGGGTCCATTTGGTTTCATTTTTACGCTCTCAAGAGTTAAAATATTCATCATGTGAATATAGCCCAAGTCTACACAACTAGAGAATGTAGAAGATTAATGGTCATTTTGATCTGTATGTACCAGGCGAGCATCTAGCGCATTCTAGTGCATTTTTGGAAGTGCCACTAGTGCATTTATCTTGTCAGTTGGCAACACTGGATGTTTATCTATTTATCTAATAGAGGAGCTCCCACTAGATCAGGCTGACTGTGGGATGTGCAGGCAAGAAGAACCAGTACTGTGGGGAACTTTTAACCTCTGAGCTAACGGCTAAAAGCATGGCGCAGCGCTATGCTGCGTTAACACTCTGCAGCACAGCGCTGAGATGCATTTAAACGTGACCTACTGAGCTCCTGCGTAGGACGAAATACCGTACTGTGTGTGTGCTATGTTTAGGGGAAAAAATATTTAGTAATTCACTATGTTGCCTGCTTGAGCTCAGAGAGAAAAAAAGGAGAGGATGAATGGAGATTTGAACCTGGAAGTTGTTTCTTAACATCCCTGAAATTGTAATTGTGAAACTATTGATCTGCAAAGAAATTCTGCCGTGACGACTTGCACGGTATCGAGATGGGACCCATTGTGATCTTCTGTAAGCTTTTGTAATAAGATAATAAGATAATAAGTTAATAACAATACATTTGGAGGAACACCTTTTGGTATTCTAATCTTAATTAGCATTACTTAATACTTAGCATTACCTAATGCTAAGTATTGTCAATAATGCTAATAATGCGTTATTAGCATTATTGACAATACTTAGCATTAACATACTTACCACTGTTACCCTTACTTACTTAGCATTAACAATACCTAGCATTACCAGCATTACTTACTCAGCATTATATCATCAATAAGCATTGCTTAGCATTATTAGCATTATTAGCAGTTGTCAGCATTACTTCGCATCATTGGCATTACTTTAGTTATTTAAAAATATCAGTCAAATATTAGCTTCGTCGGTCTGACATTTTTGAAAGTAGTGAAAATGTGGCCCAAATCTTTAAATTATTTTTCAGTTCAGAACGGGCTAAAATAATCATAGCCGGATACAAGTGCAACGTTTGTCTCTGAAATACAACGGAGTGGAAGCCAAAGTACTGAAAAGTAAGTGAGAAATGCTCAAAGATATACAGTAATATACATCAACAAAAGACTCAACATCGTAGCTAAGAATTAGTACTCAAGTAAATCCACTTAGTTACTTTCTGTGGAATCCTGGGAGGGCTGGAGGAGGGTCTGTCGGGAGGTGGTTTCAATTACACTGATTTTTGATTACAGCTCAGGGCAAGGTTGTGTGTGTGTGCATGTGTGTGTGTGTGTCCGTGTGCACGTTGTGTGCGTGTGGTCCACCTTTCCAACATGAAAGCCGAGGGTGTCAGAGGGAGGGCAGGATGAAGGGGATCAGGGGACGTGACTGGAGAGGGCTGATAAAGGAGCACGCCACCTTTTTTGTTAATGAACACGCTGACCCCATCAACCAAGGTCACCATGATCCTCCACCCTCCTCCTCCCATCAGTTGTGGTCCATCAGGCTGACTTAGCGGGAGGCAGGCCCCCCTACCTGGCAACGCTTACTACACATAAGCCTCCCCAACACACGCACGCGCGCACACACACACACACACACACACACACACACACACACACACACACACACACACACACACACACACACACACACACACACACACACACACACACACACACACACACACACACACACACAGACCCAACTAACTCTGGACATGTGGAGCTACATGAGCTGAGCTACAGCTTTCACCAGCGCTTTGGACCAGTGTTGCCAGATCTTGCGAAACAAATCAGAAACCTGATTTGTTTTGCAAGATCTGGTCCTATGAAAACAGGTCAGAAACTAGATATGTGATGGGTGGATCTGTTATTTTCAAAATAAAACTTTAAAAGGTTACATTAGGAATTAGGGTTGGGACTTTAACTGATTAATTTAGATTAATTAATCGCAGAAAGAATAAATTAAAAAAAATAATGCTATATAACGCTAAATAACAGATATTGCACCACAGAACCTTTTTCACTGGACCGATTTCAGGTGTACTGATCATACCAGTGCAGCCAATGCCGGAGAGGAAGCCAATCAGGGTAACCAATAGGGGCTGCCATTGATCCGAAATTACTAATGCCATGTCTAGCCCTCAAAATAACATGTTGCATTGTGGACACAGTTTTGACTAAGAAAAACTCACTCCCACGCTACCAACCTGTTTTATTTGACAAAAAAAATGCCACTAAGACAAGCTTAGTGGTTTGTCACAGACAGACATGGCAACTTGAGTTGCCATGTCTAGGTTAGCCACCACACATCCAACAAGGAGATTTCATATGTGATTTTGTCTCGCTCTCTCTTTCTGAACCTATACCATTTCTGACGAGAGGTAAACGGTCTGCACAAACATGCACACACATGTCTCCACGCACGCGCGCGCGCGCGCACACACACACACACACACACACACACACACACACACACACACACACACACACACACACACACACACACACACACACACACACACACACACACACACACACACACACACACACACACACACACACACACACACACACACACACAGTCTTTTCCCTGTCTCCGGTTGAACTTTCCCCCCAGGTGCCCGTCAATGCGTTTGACCTTTCGTCAGTCACTAAGTGTTGAGGCTGATTGCTTTGGCCTCTGTCCAACCAGACTCATTACAACCTGCTCAAGTCTCCTCTCTGCCACATGCTCTGTACGGGGCCAGTGGAACGGAACAGACTGTCTGTCTGTCTGTCTGTCTGTCTGTCTGTCTGTCAAATGCTCTCCATGAGAGGAGAGGAGTAGCCTGGTCCAGGGGCGTTTTTACCATTAGGCAGACTAGGCAGTTAAAGGTAGGGTAAGTGATTTGAAATTCATGGTGTAATACCAGCCTGGTGCACTAGGGGCGCTACACTATGCTACACTATGTGAACCTGCTGCGCGATCCTGTTTGGAGAGGGAGGGGGAAACTCCATATATGGTCTGCACACCTTATAATAGAGCATTTTAACAGGATTTGATTTTTTTGGGGGGGTAATATCTGACAAAAGTGAAATCACTTCCCCTACCTTTAACTGAGGCACCATGAGGGGAGAGGGTGCGACCACCAGACATCATTTAAAAGGAAGCCAAGCTAATAAGAGTCATATGGATAAATGCAAATACTTGTCATCTATAACGAGAATTGAACATTTAAAACACATACTGTATAACATGTTCTTTAGTTTAAAAATTGTGATGTGAACGGTGATAGGTAAATATTTTATTCGTGAAAAAATGCTTGAATGCTAATGTCAAAGCAAATTCCTATGTGTGCATACACAAATGGCAAATAAAGGTTATCTGAATCTGAGGTGTGATGTTACCAAATGGATCCTTACGGGTCCATCTGGTAAGGGGGGCTCCAGGGAAAATCTTGCCTGGGGTTCCAAATTTCTTAGAAATGCCACTGTCCTGGTCCAAACCCATCGACGCAGCCCACTCTCTGAGTGCCTTGGAATCTCTTGTTCTAGCCTTTTATTATCAAACTATAATTTGCTTCAGTACCAACATGTATTTATCCAATGAGAGTTGGAGTTGGGGGTCGGTCTCACGACAAATTTGAACAGACGCAGCTGATTGGCCAGCAGCACCCTGTTACTCAACATCGCAACAGTTACAGTGGCAAGCAACAAAAATGGCGGCAACAATTGCGGCCAATCGCGGCTGTATGGATGTGTCCGTTAAACTGGCCTATGATAGTTTCTTTAAAGAAGCATTGGGTTGTATAAACATCATCCGACATACGTATACTGCACCAAGAGATTGGCACAAAAAAGCCCAGAGGCTCGTTTGCTTCCATTGTAAAGATGTGGGTGGAATTATGTTATATTGCTTATACACACTCTCAGTGCTTTGCTGTTTCACAAATAGACATACTGTACTATAACTGTATGAGAATAGAGCACAGAGAAAGAAACCAAACAAAGGGAAAGCACAGCGAGACACAAGTTCAAATAATAGTAGTATACATACTGTATTGTGCACAGGCAAAATAGAACATAAGAAATGTGGAAGAATTTAATCATCTGTAGCACAGTGTTTTGCAACTCTTATGTCACCAAGGTAAATATAATGTACCTTTTCATGCATAGAACCACATTGTTACTTTATAGAACTTTACATTTTCTGTCATACTTTGGTAGGCCTACACAAATATGTAAATCTTTTTTTTCTCTGATTCACATAGTTTGTTTCTGTGATCGCCAATTCTGACATGCAGTTTATTGAGTTCAGGTTAACTCTTAAAATGACGAGTATGAGCTGGAAAGCTGATGTGTTTTTGATTCAACTGTCTCCAATTTTATTATTAATTCTGTAATTGTTCCTATTAAGCCCTGCTTTTGTACGTAGCCTTTTCAATAAAGATTAGGGGCTTCATTTTCGTTACCATCTAAAACCCTTATCCTAAACCCCTTATCTTTTTTTTACTATTTTGAAAAAACATTTTGGAATAGTTCAACGTGCCAATCTATTGACACATTGTGAGCTTGTAGACTGGCCATTTAAACTATTGAAAAATGTTCTTTTTTTAATAGTTTAAAAAGGTAAAGAAGTTAAGGGAAAAGGGGTTTAGCGGTGACGCAAATGGAGCCGTAAATGATTTGTGTTTGTGATCCATTAGGATTCCTTAACAGATCGTACTTTTCACCATAAGGTAATTTAACTTTGATAGGTTTTGCTAAAATATATTCATGTTATGATTAACTTTGAAGCTAGAGGTTTAAATGTACACTTCAGTATAATCCATATTTCTTGGTAAAGCCTTTACATGCCTATGGTAATACGTATTCCTACTCTATTACATTTATCTGGTCAAGCGGGGCTCGTTTTAGAAAGCGACATGGATTTCCACATCAGATCTATAATTATCACTCCCTCATGTCCAGTGATCCTTCCTGAGTTATCCGATAATGGATAACGCATATCCTCTGTATAAATTATGGATCAAACAGGGTTACATAACCATCACATTATGACCAATTTAACATCACTTGTCCACTCCACTCCCCCACAATCAGGGGCGGATGTAACATTTCCCAATTGGGGGGAGGGGCAGGAGAAAATGGTAAGGGGGCGGCTTCATCGCCCGTGTCGCTTCGCGCCACGGGCGATGAAGCCGCACCCATACCATTTTCGGTTACAGGACTTTTATTAGGCAATTAAGCATCAACAATCACATCACTTTAATTTGAAATATCTTGGGTTGTTTTTGCATGCCATCATGTTTGGTGGGGCAGTCCGGGCAGCCCATGCCTAGCCTCGACACCCAGGCTTTCATTTTCGTCCGCCTTGCGCGAAAACGGAAAGCCTGGACTAACGCGCGTTGGAAAGTGGCCTTGAGGGGCGTGTCAACCTTCCCGGGTGGGCGTCGCTCTAAATGATGTGACGTAGAACAGCAGTGGACGGGAGGGGGAGGGGCCGGAGATGACGACACGTTTGTGAGATCAAATCAGAGCGCAGCACTTCCGCCGTGGGTATCCCACGACACCCCCGCCCCCCAAGGCCAAAATCATTGAGGGCTAGACCAGGCTAGCCCATGCCTAGATCCGCCTAGATCCGCCCCTGCCCCCAATACAGGCAGCATCTGCTCTTTGTCTGTCAGCCTCTGTACACCTCAGTCACAAAAAGGACAGCAAGCCAGATGCTGTGTACTTGAATGTATGCGTGGGCGCGAATGCACACGTGCAAGACTCCTGTTTCATAACAGAAGGCAGACTTCTCACCTTCCACCCACTAGTGCTGTATATCCTAGGCCTGATTTTGGGGTTCAAGCATTGTCAGGAATTTTCGAGCGAACTTTGAGAACGTTTGCTTCTAATTAAATCGTAAAAAAAAAAATAAGAAAATAACTATTACTCGTGGATGTTTTCAACAGCAGATTTTAGGCAGATATTAGGCCTGCGATAATGAATATAATCATGATATTTGATATATCGCGATATTTGCGATATATCAATATTATCTTGCATGAAATTCATCAACGATATATCATGATACTATGACTGCAGCTGAAAAACGAAAACTAAAAACAATAAATGAATGAATAAAAAAGTAAAAAGTAAAAGTCAGTATATCCTCAGTTATTAATCTTCGCTTGTATCCGTCTCAACTGATTCTCATACCGGGCTTTTTGTTTTTTATCTTGTTGTATCTTGTGTTGTTTTTTTGGGAATGAAGCAGCTATAGAAGTCATTTAACATGGCAGTTCTGTGACCCGGAATTATCAGCAAATATTGTGATATTTGCTGAGGAATATATGATATATATTGCGTGAGGAAGTATACGATAGTAACACAATAGCGATATTTCAGCACACCCCTAGGTCCGGTCCGGTTCGGTCCGGTCCAGACAGTCCTCGGTGCATTTACGGTGGCCGCGGCTGCTCTCTGTCACCCTCCCACGCGGCGCCATGCGCGGGCATCCCTGCTAATCGTCTAATTAGCCTCCGTGAGATGCCGCTGCACCCTCTGCAACCTCTCTCTCTCTCTCCCTCTCTCTCCGTCTGTCTCTGTTTATTTGTCCCTGTGTCTATATATATATATATATACCTGCTGCTTGCCTGTTAGCCCTGGTCCAGTGCTTTATTACAGCAGGTCTCTCACTATAACACAAGGGCTTTCAACCTTTTTGATTCCAGGCAGGGCCCATACACTGGTTTATTCAGCATTTGAGCCACCATAACCACCATATGAGGACATTTTAGAGTCTCAGGTCCCCAAATGCTCTATACAATTGGATTGGCTCAGGTGCAACCCGGAAATGTGGTAGTGGAAGAGGATTACTCTGTCTGTTATGTTGATTTCTTAAAATACATGAAGAAAAAAAATGAAACAGCACCCTTTCATTCATTGCAAGCTCGCTCACTCATCACCCACCCATCCATCCATCCAACAGGCAGTGTGGTGGGACTCCACCTTACCTTCCGGTGATGAGGAAGAAGAGGGTGAGGATGACCAGGAGGGTGAAGCTGCCCACCGCCGCTGTCACGATGACCAGGACCTGACCCTGATCTGCTGCCACGTCTGATGCTGGGGAGAGAGAGAGAGAGAGAGAGAGAGAGAGAGAGAGAGAGAGAGAGAGAGAGAGAGAGAGAGAGAGAGGAGAGAGAGAGAGAGAGAGAGAGAGAGATTATTTTTCATTTTGAATACTTGCTTAAAGGGAATTCCACACACAAAGTTTTTTTTGTCTTTATCTGCAGTTTTTCTTAAATGCAGGTGTTATTTTGTGAAAACACTCCTTTATGGCTGTTTCCCCTACCCCAAGTTCACCTATATACATCGCTCCAAAATGCATTTTTTTGCTATATATTTCATGCTGAACCAAAAGTGAAAGTAAAAGTGTGAGTGTTAACCCACCTCTGACATGGTGGAGAGACAATATATAGCAAAAAAAAAAAAAAAAAAAAAACATTTTGGAGGTAGGGGAAACAGCCATAAATGAGTGTTTTCACAAAATAACACCTGGACCACTATTTTCATAAGAAAGCATGAGAAAAAAGCTATTCACAAGTTTTAACTCCAAGCTTTGATCTGGTTACTTTGTGTACTTTGTAAGTGGTTTTCAACCTTTTTCATACCTGATAGCCTTGTATTGTGGAAAGCAAAAGCAAGAGAAATCTTTAGTTTTGGGATATGTGGGGCTACAAAGTCCTCAAATGGTAGTCCGTGGCTCAAATGCTGAATAAATAGTCGGCCCTGGTATTAAAAAAAAGGTTGAAAACAACTGCTGTACAGCATGTGAGATCATACAGTATTTGGAGTTGCTACATCCAGCAAACAGTCCCTGCTCGCCTACAACTCATTATGTTGACTTTAAAAATGACGCAAATAAAAAGCCATTTAGCCTATGTGGCAGCAGCTTTTACAGCATGTAGCCTGACATATGATGTACAGTGGTAAGGACTTAAAATTGTCACTGTTAACACTTGTCTGCTGATGGGGCACCATGGTGGTACCACTGCCCTGGAATGGTAACGCTTTTCACACTTCATTTAAAAGGTGTCAATGGTTGATTAACAATGGTTATAAAAGTACGCCTCTGTCTATTAGGAACCGCTAACCAAGTAGTAGGACATGTAAATGTGTTTTTAACCTGTTAATCTCCTGGTGACAGCATGGAACTTTCTGGTACCACATTCCTGCAGTTACCATTTCATTGCCACGGTGGTACCACCAGTGACAATCTCAAGTGCTTACCACTGTAGTATGAAATATAACCATATCCCATGACATGCTCTGCCTGAGATGCCTCCAGGCTGCCTGTCAGCCCTGTGTGTCACTTGATGCGATTACAGAAAGCAGGCAGAGAACTGTCACAACTACATCCCCATTAGGGTTGCATGAAGGGGGAGAGAGAGCTACCTGGTTGTTCTTCTTGTTATGTGGATCTATCTGGCAATCTGTTATCACCACCTAGTGACATTATACTATTGTTTTCTTAGTGTGTGTTCTTGTGTAAACGGACAATAAGAATGACAACACAACGGCATCTTCTCTGGGGACCGTTCTTGTGTAAACGAGGTGTGACATGCCAGTGGCGTTTTTAAACAATTTGGAGCCCCAGGCAAGATAGCTCCTGGAGTCCCAGGTAAGAGATTTTGTTGGAGCCCCCCTTACCAAATTTCCCCTGGAGCCCCCCCCTTACCAAATGGACCCTTATGGCTCCTATGACAGGCACAGTAATATGGCGCCCCCCAAGGGATAAAGTTATGAACTATTTTTAAACTAAAGAACATATTATATGTGTTGTAAATGTTCAATTCTCGTTATAGAGGAGAAGCATAATGTATACGTATGAGGCTTATTAGCCTGGGATCCTTTTAAAGCAGGGGTTTTTTAACAGGTGGTCCAGGGACCACCCGTGGTCCCCTGAGAGGGTTCCAGGTGGTCCCCAGCTAAGTTGTTTAACCAAATCTAACTGTAGAGAACGTAAAAATGAAACCAAATGGACCCGCCAGGGTCCATTTGGTCGGTGTCCCCCTCCCCACATGGCGCCACAGGCAACTGCCTAGTATGCCTAATGGCAAAAACACCCCTGGCGACAGACACACATGGATGAAGACAACATCTTTTCATCATAGGTATACTGTAGGTAGAAAGAGCAATAACTGAGTTTGTCAAATAAATCATACAGACAAATTTGCATTACAAAGTAGCAGCTCTATAAGCTTACAACTCGTCAGCATTTCTTGTTTTTACTGCAACAGTACGTTTCATCTCATTTCACAGTTCACACTTCCTCCAAAAGTTACCCAAATTTTACTTGCATGTTTCAAGTTTGGAGTTAAGGCAGCAGCGAGTGGATATCCCCAGTCCTTTGTAATTCCCTCCCTAAATCAATTTGCTTCTCCATGGGTTATTTATGGCAAAGACTTCAAATCAAATCATCCCCGGCCCCGCTGCTATCACCACACTTTAAACGCCATTAAAGTGAAACATACGGTAACTTTGACAAAGGAAATAACGCAAAAGTCTACTACAAAGTCCAGCGTTTTGGATTATTATGTTTCCAAAGCAAGTTTTAAGGCTTGCACAATTATATTTTTATGTTGTATATACGTTGAAACGGTGAAAGTACAATGAATTAGTGTATGTGGTCTCTTCTTGAAAAATCACACATGCACGTGCACGCACACACAGACACTCATTTTCATAGATGCACTCTTGCGCATTTGAACTATGTTTTGTTTTCTTTTTTTGTCAGACAGACACATTACCAGTGTTGGGCATTAATGAATTATATATATTCATACAGTTCTTACTGTAATTATGCTACCTTTTCCAGCAAAAGCAGTGCTGTAACGTAGGTAATATGTTACACTGTTAAAACTTCTCATTACTTATTACAAATGAGATTGTTGTTGCATGTGAAAATAGAACAGATTTACAAGCCATCGACAGATAACAACAGACATGTGCAGTAGTTTGCAGATCCTAAAACACTTCAGCATTCTGCACACATGACATACACTACAAGTTGTCGCATTTGTTGCGCGTTTTCACTCAACAGACTGTGTTGTACATCTCTATTCTTTTGCGATGGGAGGGGGGAACTTAAACGGATATTCCACTTTCCAAAATTTTGGTCATTTTATGGTCTACTCAGTCTCATGTGAACACACCAGACAGTTTATAAGTTACTACACTATTTAGATATTTAGATATTTGAAGTTCATTTTGCTGCCCGAACGTCCTTCCTATACAAACCCATTATGACTGAAAACTGTAAATTAAATTCCATGGCCCTCTCACGTATTAGGAGGACAATATCAGTCACCAGAAAAAATATGGGTTGTTTTTGAATAATCTGTCATGGTTAAAATGGAGTTTTAAGTTATAATGGGTTTGTATAGGAAGGACGTTCGGGCAGCAAAATGAACATCAAATATCTAAATACTGAATGGAGTAACTTATAAACTGTCTGGTGTGTTCACATGAGACTGAGTAGACCATAAAATGACCACAAGTTTTTTTTTTTTTTTGAAAGTGGAATATCCCTTTAACCCATTGTGTCCTGACCCTCGATTCGAGTTTCTGACACCAGATTATACAGTAGTTCCTGACACCAGATTATAGCTGCAGCAACATTCTAGCGTTTGACGCTAGATTCTACAGTAGTTTCCGACACTAGATTCTAGTTATTGACACTAAATGATAGTTTCTGATGCTAGGATCTCCTTTTTGACACTAGAATCTACTTTCTGACCCTAGAATCGAGTTTTTGACACTAGATTCTATAGTTTCAGACATCTGTGCTCCTGTGTCAGTGATGTTAACATATTTCTAGCCAAGGACCACCAGAATTATCCATATTTGGCTGCAGACCGCCACCTGAAAACATGTTGTTCTCGGGGTTCCCCAGAAGCGAAAAATTGAGATAAAATGTTTGCTTCCAAAATAATGTATTCAGAGATTTGCAGCACATTTTCACAATTTTTCAAAAATAGCAGAACAACAAGCTCATGTCGCGCCACTCGGTGGCGCGACATGAGCTTGTTGATCTGCTATTTTTCAACAGATAAAACACCAAAACGCGTTCAGGACACTAAGGGTTAAGAAAGTAATGAAGTAATATGTAACATCCTGTGATTCAACTATTGAGTAATATAACATCATTACTTTCCCGAAGGGGTCAAAAGTAAAGTGAAGCTATTATTCTCCTACGTAATATTGCCCAAAACACTGCTCATTACAAGACATTATAAAACTTTCTCCCATTTTTCTCCGCATGAAAGCCACATTCCCCTCCAGATAAGGGCAGATAAAAATATGTTGAGATGTTTGAAATAAAGTGTGAGTGATTCATTATGCCGGCTGTCACCCTAATTAATATTATTCATTCATGAAACAGTGATTTAGTTCGGGTGATCGTTTGGGCTAAATGGCCCCATTTGATATTCATGATTTTCATTTAAACTGTGTGTCTTCACTCTGGGATGACCGGCGCCCACATAATTGAAAGATGATTGCTATTACCCAATGTATTTCTATAATATTTCACGCTTAATGAATATGAATTGGAGATCAGCATGCGTGGCACCCTTTGACTCGTAGAAAAAGGTTCCAGACTAGAAATAGAGCAGACTAGAGCTAAAGTACTAACCTACAGTAAAACAATACATTGTTTTGAATTTAAATGTATTGCATTTTGACATGTTTTGGAAAATTAAAAGAGCTTTAATATAAATCCTTTGTTATGTTGAATAGCCATCAGATCACACTGTATCGCATCATCCACAAATCTATTGCATCCGTAAAGTATCGATTAAAGGGGAATTCCAGCCATTTTATTTTTTTTCCTGAGAGGGTACAAATGGAACCAAATGGACCCGCTAGGGTCCATTTGGTTCACATTTGTGAACCCTCTCAGGAAAAAGGGGTCTGAAAGAAAAATCATTAACATGGTGAAATACATCTTGATGATGTCATCAGATGTATTTCACCATGTTAATGATTTTTTCAGACCTCCATTTTTAGGAGAATTTAGCAGAATTGGGGGAACTTTTTTATCATGTCCACGCAACATCTCTAAGGTTTTTTAATACATCGAATGGATGCAACCTGGGACGTGTCTTCAGTGATGTATCCCAAGCTCATTGGGGTTTCGGGTCTCTCGAACATCATACCCCTCACTCAGGTGACCCAGCCGGGGTTCATGACGCCCAGACTCACGTCCCAGTAGCTACCCCTGGTCAGTCCCACAAGGGAAAGGCCAAGGCCGTCCAATCCACCGCCCCTGAAATACTCCAAAACTGGGAGGTTCTGATGCGTGGAGGGACTAGGCTCTGTGGTTTGACACCTGTCCGTGCCCCTCCTACGTCTCACCAGGCCCCATCCTGCTCTCACCAGGAGCCACAGGACCTGTGCGTTGCACCAGACTCCCAGCGCCGGACATGGAAGAGACTCCATGAGCGGTGGACAAACGGCCCTCCTAAAGGACTAACCAAGGGTTTTTGGGCGTCTTCCTCACGGACGACGCAGGTTAATGACATATTAAAATGATGAAAATGGCAGGAGTTCCCCTTTAAGTATCGGTAAGGGGGTGAATCGTATCGCCAAAGAATTCCATACAATCGTGAAAGTATTGTATTGTTAGCAGTGCATTTACAACATACTGTAGATGTGTATTGAATCGCCCTCAATGCTGAGATTCACAACCCAAGTGTGTGACAGACAGACAGACAGACAGACAGACAGACAGACAGACAGACAGACAGACAGACAGACAGACAGACAGACAGACAAAAGCATGAGACAGAACAAAGGCTCGGCAGCGCTCGCCTCTGATCTCACAGATGAAACAAAGAGCTCCCTGTACTTCAGACAAAAAAATAATATAATAATATAAAAATAAAAATAAATAAATAAGCATACCGGGTCAGTTCGGGGCCAAGTCGCCGGCAATGTTCCAACCATACAGTATAAACAACTAGGGCCGGGATTTTAATATAAATAGAAATAAAATAAATCCACGGCACATGAGTGAAGAATAGACCTGCTACGGAGGCAGAACGCTTTCTTTCTCTGTGTCAGCTATCGATCGCATGCATTGATTGGTCGGTCAGGGTGCGGTGGCGCGGGGTTGGCTGACATTTGGGACATTGGTTTTAGGGTCAGTGAGTGTGACCTGATCTGGAAGGTGAACACACACACACAGAGACCTCATCACCAGTG
This sequence comes from Benthosema pterotum, assembly GCA_039105355.1. Taxonomy (NCBI): domain Eukaryota; kingdom Metazoa; phylum Chordata; class Actinopteri; order Myctophiformes; family Myctophidae; genus Benthosema; species Benthosema pterotum. Next base: position 3,922,807 of record CM076978.1, read on the forward strand.
GGAAGTGGAAAGACATGGATTTTACGCGAGTAAAAGTATCCATAAGCTGTGATATGAGAAATATTAACGTTACTTATAGTAAAAGCCTGCAAATGCATTATTTACGTGAGTGAATGTACAACGTACAAAAGCATTGTCTTCAAGATGTACTTAAAGGGGAATTCCACACATTTTCAATATTTTA
>CM076978.1:3927990-3937385 GCA_039105355.1 Benthosema pterotum
AATGTCACCATATCGTGCTAGTGGCATCGTTCTATACAAGCCCTTCAGTGCACACTCCAACCTGTATGTTTTAAAAACTTTTATAATGGCTTAAACTATTGTTATTTTTCATCTGGCATGATGAACTGAATCCCTCAGGACCGGCATTGCAGTGATCCCATTGGTGTTTAGCCTGGTCTAGCCCTCAATGATTTTGGTCTTGGGGGGGCGGGGTGCCGTGGGATCCACACGGCAGATCGAGCTGATCTGATTTTATCTCACTAACGTGTCGTCATCCCCGGCCCCTCCCGCGCCCGTCCACTGCTGTTCTACGTCACATCATTTAGAGCGACGCCCACCCCGGAAGGTTGACTCCCCCCTCAAGGCCACTTCGTGTAACAGGTTAGTCCAGGCTTTCCGTTTTCGCGCAAGGCAGACGAAAATGAAAGCCTGGGTGTCGAGGCTAATTGGTGTTTGACTATAGCCCCGTAGTGACTTAAACCATACTGTACTGTACTTTCGGGTGTTTTAACTTTTATTGAAAAATAGCAGATATTCACGCCTGTGAAAAACTGGTATTTTTGGGGGGGGCCAAATCACAAAAGTGCAGCGCAAATCTTTCAATATGCTCTTTCAGAGCGAATGTTTTGTAGAATCTAAAATTTTAAGGTCAAAATGGGTTCATTGATGTCTGACTTGAAAGAATAATCAGTCAATCAATCAATCAAATACTTCAGACAAAACAAGTCCTACTTCACTGCTTGCATTACAGAACAGACAAAAACAAGTCTGCTGCTGCTTCAATCAGGGCACACAGGATCATAAATAAAACGCTCTCGTCTCGTCCTCCCCTTCCTCCCGTCTAGGACGCACCACTTGCACAGACAATGAGGTAGCAGCTCTGGTTCTCCCCAGGGGGATTCCCTCAGCCAGGCCTGATCTGCCCTGATGTTCCTGTTTAAGGAGCGTCTGAGTGATTTGGGGAGGCCATTACGGACAAGCCGGAATGAAAAATGACGTTTTTAGAGCATTCCGTAGCACAGTCACAATGGGGACAGCGTTAAGGCGTTCTGTGCGGTAGCGTACTGTATACTGTGTTCTAAGCATTTTGGTATGCTTTAGCTATTGAAAAAAAAAAAAAAATCAGATCTACAAGCTAATAGCGCGCCACCGAGTGGCGCGCTATGAGCTTGTAAATCTGATATTTATTTTTTTTGAAAAATTGTGAAAACGACGTTGCGAATCTTTGAGTGTATTATTTTTTGGAGCGAACGTTTCTAACTTGAATCTTTGCTTCTGTGGAATTCCTGAGGGGTCCCTAGAACAGATGAGATATGGGGGTCCTCACCCAAACAAAACACAGCTAATTCTTGGGGTCCTTGGCATCAAGTATGTTGATCATCAGTGACACATATTCAAGTTTAAAAAATCTAGTGTCAAAACTATGATCTAGCGTCAAGAACTAGAATCTGGTGTACAGGAAGCTAGAATCTAGTGCCAGAAACTAGAATCTAGCGCCAAAAACTACAATCTAGCATCAATAACTAGAATCTGGTGTAGAAGAACTAGTATCTAGTGCCAGACACTAGAATCTAATGCCAAAAACTAGGATCTACGGTCAAAAACTAGATTCAAGTGACAGGATACTAGAGCGTCAGAAAGTAGAAATTAGCATCAGAAATGAGAATCTGGTGTCAGAAACTAGAATCTAGTGTGAGAAACTAGAATCTGGCATCAGAAATGAGAATCTGGTGTCAGAAACTAGAATCTAGTGTGAGGACAAAACGGGTTAAGAAATGCACACCACAACAAAGAAATAGAAACAAAATAAATAAAAAAAATCAATCGTTGCGTTGTATTTTTCATTTATTTAATCAAAAGCCTTGATCTTAATTTAGTTGTGTTGAACAACAACAAGTATAAGGTGTGATTACGTCCTCGGCAGGTTAGGGCCGATTTAAAGTGATCTTACAACCTTTCTTGTCAGTCTTTCAAACACAAGCTATGATTAATTGGGCTGCTCTGCTGAAGGTCAACAAACCGGCAATTTTAAGTGAAACAGCTTTAAAAGTGTGTGCCGTGCACGCACGCACGCACGCATAGCGCGCACACACACACACACACACACACACAACACACACACACACACACACACACACACACACACACACACACACACACACACACACACACACACAATGAAAAACACAAGTGCTTGCACCGTGCAAAATATCCGCCTTATGAAGTAACTAACTGTATATATAGACTATCCTCTACAGCTGCATTTTTACATTGTAGACCAGTGGTTTTAAACCTTTTTCATACCAGGGCCCACTATTTATTCTGCATTTTAGACCACAGACCACCATTTGATGTTGAGTTTAGTCTCTCGAACCGAAAACTAAGGATTTTCAAGTTTTTGTCCACAACTTAGTAGAGATAACTGGCAAAACGCTGGTCAAAATAACAATCTTCTACATTTTCTAAATGCGCAGAACTGCAGATTCTTGAAAATTAAGTCATTCAGATGTTAAATACATTTTACTGTAACTGCTGAGAGCGTAATATGAAAACAAATGGTCCCGTAAGGCTCCATTTGGTATCATTTTACGATCTTAGGAGTTACAGATCTATACATTTGGTTAACAACTGTCCAACATTTAGCTGGGGACCACCTGGAATCCTCCCAGGGACCACAGGTGGTCCCCGGACCGCCTGTGACTATAAAATGAGCGCCTGTCTCGTCCCAAGAGCTCTACAGCTGTGATTTGAGTGACAGGTATCTCAGACCCTCCCACTCTCTGTATGAAAAGCTGCTTCAACGTTACTTATATAACATGGTTTATTATTCCATCTGCACCACAGCGCATAGCCAGGGGCGGATTGGCCATCTGGAGTACAGGGAGTTTTCCCAGTGGCCTGCGCCACCTAGTGGCCTGGACAAGATCCAAAATGCACTAGTGGCACTTCCAAAATGCACTAGAATGTGCTAGATGCTCGCCCATGGAACATACAGATCAAAATGACCATTAATCTTCTACATTCTCTAGTTGTGTAGACTAAGTTGGGCTAATTCACATGATGAATATTTTAACTCTTGAGGGTGTAAAATTTTTACGCACTCAAAGAGTTACATCTGGTTAACCAGCTGCCACCCCCAGGGTGGCCTGGCAAAGGCAAAATTGTCCCGGTGGGAAAATATGTGCCAATCCGCCCCTGCGCATAGCCCTTGAGTATCACTCAAAAGCCAATTATAGCAAATTAGGATGGAATCTGTGAGTACAGGACTATAGGAGATAATGACTTGCAGGATTTTGGGACAGAATGTAGACGAGTAATAATATGAAACAATGTGTTTTTACAAAAGTTGTTGTTCTCCCGCTGGTGCTTTCATAAGCAGAGGTGGAAGAAGTGCAGGTCAAAGGCTTCTCTTTGTCCTATAGGGAGTCTCTATGCAATATTTCATGCTGATCCGTGCAGTTATAGGTAAACCTGTGAAAAACTGCCTCTCGATGGCGCTATAACAGCACCGTTCTGTAAAATCTGGGAACCAGGGCACCGGTGCTTCATCGTTGGAATGTATAGGGAGTGACGGACGGCCGGACAAATGGATGGACACATGGACGAAGTGCAAAACAGACTCTCTCCACATGCCTTCGGCTCAGAGCCGGATCTACAGGTAGGCATGGGCATGGAGGGGGGGCCAGAACGCCCTGACTGCCCCACCAAACATGATGGCATGCAAACAACCCAAGTTCCAAATTAAAGTGCTTATATTTAAAATGGTGTGAAACACTACTACAGTACTGCTACTAACTAACTACAGCTGTGTCACCACTATAGCAACAGCATTTCATCACTGAAATCAGAAAACTCTCTGAGTCAGACCTTTACCTTTATGCACGCTGCTGTGTGTTGCAACTTCAACAACAACTGATGTTATTATTGATGCTTACTTGCCTAATACAAGAGATAGTACAAGATATACATCTTTTGGGTCACACAACAACAACAAAAAAAAAGAAAAATCCCCCCCCCCCCCACAGCCTCTGTGCACCTCTGGCTAGATGTGTGAGTATGTGTGTGCGTGCATGTGTGCGTGCATGTGCATGCGCCAGGGAGTGGGAGTGAAGGATCCCGTGGTCAGGTTTTGGAGGTGTGTTCCGACAGGGTACAGAGAGCTGGACTACAGGAGCTTTATGGAGCAGGTGTGAGGGGGCGGATTATGGAGCAGGTGACCGGTCCTGTGCCCACTGTGGCTGCTGGGTTAAGACTGAAACCCTGCTGCTCCTCCCTTTATCGTTCTCCTACATGCAGTGATGGAAAAAATAAAATACTTATGGTTTTCTACACAATACAAAACACACATTACCTCTCCATGGTATGGTGGTATTCGTACGGTGCCATGTCATTATTCCGACTCCCATTGTTGGCGACCTCCCGTTGTTCGGACTAATAGGAGTTTTGATCTGTGGGACTTCGGTACTTGGATCAGACCCATTCGTACTGCGTACTGGTCCATGAGCGGATTGCAGGTGGACCCCAGCTAAATGGAAAGTTGGGTAACCAGATATAACTCTTTGAGAGCATAAAAATGATACCTGTCACGTTTACACTCTCAAGAGTTAAATTATTCATTATCTCTGAATTAGCCTAAGTTTACACAACTACACAACTAGAAATATGTATGTTTCATGACTTTTTTCTTTTCTGAAATCCAGCCTGGAATTGTGGAGAAAACCAAAAAGAAATCTTTTAGTTTTGGGATCTGTGGGGCTAAAATATCCTCAATGGGTGGTCTGTGGCTCAAATTCTGAATACATGTGGGCCCTGGGATCAAAAAGGTTGAAAACCACTGCTATAGTACACATACAGTACATCCAGCACCTACTGTACATTACCAACATCACAGTTCCATGGATTTGGACGACATGTGGATGAAGGAACATGTGAAGCAGCAGAACACCGGTTTTAAAAATAACTGCGGGAAAAAGGCTGGCTGTGAAAAATCAATGGGAGAAACGGACAGCTTCTGTTCCACAGATATAAAGCTCCAGCGCTGCTGTTGGATGTACAGTATGTGGATGTAAAAATAGGAACGAAGGCTCCAAACCGTGCAAAATCAAGTTAACCCTATAGAACATTAAAACACAGGCGATCTTTACCAACTGCTACTCTATGCCCTGCATGCTGTCAGAGTCAGTAGGACAGCTCAGGATTTGTTCTTCTCTGTTCTTGAGAGGTTACAATGCGCTAGACTCCTGGGAGATGGGCTGCTGAGGTGAAAGCCCTACCTCCTATTTCTTCCCCCATGACTTGCCGCACACAAGTCATGTGCCGCCGAGTTGGCAGCACCCACGCTATCCAACCTGTGAACTTGTGATCCTGGGCTAAAGTTCTCCGTCCTGGAACGAATTTCCATTGTGAGATTTCATAGTGTTATATATGGTTAGCGCTATACTGGAAACGCTGTGAAGCTTTTTTTTTTTTTTTACCTCTTTTTTATCTTTTAGCTCTGTGATCAAAGTCAAGTGCTCTACCGACCAATCCGGACTAAAGCACATTTTTAAACTACAAAGTATTTCTACTTTGCGGTATGATTACTTTTAGGCAGAGGCAGAGTAGGCAGAGTGGTCCCTGCCTACCTGTAGGCCTACCTGCCAACATGACATTTAATTGACTCCATTCTTTAATCCATCTTTTTCATCTGAGTGTATCGTGAGACGATTGTTGTGTTGTTGCCTTTTATTTGGGACAAAGTGGGCACGGCCATTTAGAACAACCCACATCCAATCTATTTAATGCATTCAAGGGGCATCATCTCAGATTCACTATCCTGACATGGGTAGACAGGGATTGAACGTCACTTCTGGGACTCGTGTTAGGCTGCCTCTACACTGCATTTTGCACAGTCCGTGTTTCAGCCAGGGTGTGACGTCCAGCCTTTTTTGAATGGGTTTCAATGGAACTTCCGGCTACTCCTGTCTGCATTTTGGACAGTGGTGAGGCAGCAGGAAAGACCTGCAGCGAAATTCAGAATGGAACAAGCCGCAAGTCTCATTGACACCCATTCAAAAATGGAGGACGTGACGTCACACACGGACTGTGCACTCTGCAGTCTGTAGCCCCAGTTAGAGGACAGAATGGGAAAGACAACAGAAACACCATGACGTAATCACACATCCAGTTTTGGAGATCTGGCCCTTCAAAATAAGAGTTTTTAAACGAAGGCTATGGCCGCCGTGCACGTATCATAGAGCAGAACACTATTGGGTTAAACATTGGGTAAAACAATGCTGGCTACAAACAGCCTCTTTAATCAAAGCAGCGCTAACTGGAGTCTTCAGTCCGTGACCCCATGAAATGGGACTGGAACAGTTCCACACGGCGGAAGGGAAGGCAGGCGTTCCAGGTGATGGGACCGCGGAGCTCGTCTCCCTCTCCCCTGTTTCTTTGGTATACATTCACCGCGCTGCCCGTTAAATGCATTTTAATGCTTGGTTTCTCCTTAATAATGGGACGTGTAATGGGCTTTTAAAATGTGAGCAGGCCAGCCGTCCCAAAATGTTAAGCACGTTAATGGGAACAACAAAATGCCACGGGGGGGTTGGGGGGAGTGCGTGCACGTGCATCATGCGCATGCGTGTGTGTAGTGTAGTGTATGATGCACGCGTACTGTTCTCATGATCGCCAGACGGTATAATTCCCCACAATCGTATACAGTACAAACGATTTGAGAAATGAATGGACCTTGTGAGTTAGAGTAACAGACCAGGGGCGGATCTAGGCATGGGCATGGGGGGGGGGGGGGGGTATAATGCCCCCTAAATGCCCAGTCTGCCCCAACAAACACGATGGCATGGGTGCGGCTTCATCGCCCGTGGCGCGAAGCGTCAAGGGCGATGAAGCCGCACCCATACCATTTTCTCCTGCCCCCCCCCCCCCCCCCCCAATTGGGAAATGTTACATCCGCCCCTGGTAACTACTATAAATGCAACTACTACTTTAAGAACTGTGGGTTTTTTAGGCATTTCAACTTTTTCTCGAACATTTCCAGCACTTTCACCTCTACCTCCACTTCACCGTCGCTAAAATTGCTCCCGCTAAAACCAACAAACACGTCAGCAAAGACGGATAAAAAGGGAAGCCAGCGAAGCGACCTGCTCTAATTGAGCTGTTTTCAAAGAGAAATTTACCAGGCATTATTCCCTTCGCATTTAGCGGCTCTGCGCTGCCCTTGAACACCGCTGGTTTCAGGTCGTCACGGCGCTACTTCAATAAGCACAGCCGGCGCTGCATTAAACACCGTTTCATTCCAAATGGTTGAGTAGTTGTTCTCCCCCGGCAGGGCTGCTGTACGTGAGAATAAATGTGTAAAACACGGCAAAGATGAGGCTATACTGATAGCCTGTGGTGGAAGCAGTCATGTTATTTGAGTAAAAGTACTGGAGGTGCAAAGTGTCATTTACTGTACTCAAAACCAACAGGTCGTACTGGCCATAGGGAGTACTGGGAGCTCTCCCAGTGGGCCACGACCATAGGGCCACTAGGAGGCGGTAAAAATAATAATACAGACCTGTATTGTACCTGTATCAGTGAGTGACAAATAAACTCTGTTCTATCTTGGATCCTTTTGCCACCATATCATTCTTGTGAGAGCAGCAAGGGTGGTAGGTTGTGTGTCTGTTGGATTGTATCAATATTTTGATTATTTTGTGGTGGGCCTCTGGGCCAAATTTGCGCCAAAATAGGCAGGTCTGTCAAATTCACGCATAAAATGACCGAGCTGAATTTTTGTCCCAGTCCAGCCCTGATAACCAATAACCAGTAACCAATTCTATATCCCATTGCAATCAACCACACACTCACTCCCTATCTTCCGCCACAACCCTGTCATAGATTGGTTCATAGATTGTTTGAACACTGCTAGCGGGTACAACATCCTCATAGGGCCGTTGAGGAATAAAACGATATAGACCCAGCAATCTGGTGGCTCGCCTGTTGAGTCCAATAGAACCAAGCTGCAGCCTCGCACATCCCGTGAGCGTGCTCTGCTAACCTCTTCAAACAGCACCACAGACCCTCTTGTTAATGTTCATGCATGCTGATTGTTGCGCCATTTTCGGGATCCAAAACAAACAAACAACTAGCCTATACATTCCCAACAAAACTTTCCAAAAATTTTGAATTCTGAGAGAGTATGGAAGGCCTACTGTCTGAAAACACACCTCTTCAGACTCCAGTTCAGCCCGTATAGCTCTTGTATTGTAATACACAAGTGTGCCCTATATTGTGAGGCACTATCTCAGAAGCATTTCTTTCTCCACTACAATTATGTAACAGCTTATTGGCAAAGTACCTAAGCCTTAGGTACTTTACCAATATAGATTAGTGCACACACACACACACACACCACGTGCACACTAACCTCTATGTTAAAACGGTTGACAAGTCACGTCACATCTTTTAGAACAGCTACAGTATGTGCATATGACTGAAAATATGGAGGCCAGGGGTTAATGTGTGTAAAAAGACTTACGCATGTGAGTTATTAAAATCTTTCCCTCTCTCTCTCTCTCCCTCTTCCCCCCTTTCTCTCTTAATCTCGCCCCCCCCCCCTCTCTCTCTCTCTTCTCCCACTCTCTCTTGCTCCTTCTCTCTCTCTAGCCCCCTCCCTCTTTCCCTTTCTCTCTTAATATCGCTCCCTCTCTCTATCCCTCTCTCTCTCTCTCTCTCTCTCTCTCTCTCTCTCTCTCTCTCTCTCTCTCTCTTCCCCCTCTCTCTCTGTCTCTCTCTTCCTCTCTCTCTCTCCCTCTGACTCGCTCTCTCTTCCTCTCTGTCTCTCTCCCCCCTCTCTCTCACTCCCGCTCTTACTTTCCCTCTCTTTCCTCCTCCCTCTTACTTTCCCTCTCCACTCTCTCTCTCTCTCCCCTCCCCTCTCTCTCCCTCTCTTCCTCTTTCTCTCCCCTCTCTCTCTCCCTCCCTCTCTTACTCTCCCTCTCTTTCCCACTCCTTCTCTCTCACTCTCTCTCACTTTCCCACTCCCACTCCTCTCTCCCTCTCTCTCTCCCTCCCTCTCTCCCTCTCCCTCTTTCTCTCTCCCTCTCCCTCTCTCTCTCCCTCTCTCTCTCCCTCTCATACGGGAGCCCATTGGAAAGCCATTAGACGGAGCAGTCAATTACAATACCCGATGGATAGATTTTCCAGTCGAGCGCGGTTACGCTCAACACAAACTAATGGGGGAGAGTCTTTAAATGAGCTTGACCTGCATATGATTTTAATTAGCTCGGCTGCCCTAAAGGCTTCCATTAACTGTTTAAGAAAGAAAGAGAAAGAAATCAATACGGGGAGCCAGCTATTGATGCGGCGAGGGAGCTTAACCCTTTGTGTATACTGAACGCGTTTTGGTGCTTTAG
>CM076978.1:3937885-3965385 GCA_039105355.1 Benthosema pterotum
TATAATCTACGTGGGGGACTAGAATCTAGCATGAGGAACTAGAATCTACCGTGGGGGACTAGAATCTGGCATGAGGAACTAGAATCTACCGTGGGGACTAGAATCTGGCATGAGGAACTAGAATCTACCGTGGGAGACTAGAATCTGGCATGAGGAACTAGAATCTACCGTGGGAGACTAGAATCTGGCCATGAGGAACTAGAAATCTGGCATGAGGAACTAGAATCTACCGTGAGGGACTGAATCTAGCATCAGAAACTGAATTGATCAGGTTACAATGGATTAATGCGACATCCCAACACCTCACTGACTAACTGAGAGGAGGAGGGGGGGGGGGGGGGGGGGGGGGGGGGGGGGTATGATACACTACTGGTTCTTAAACAGTTTCATGGCAAGTTGCCCCCAAGTGATACTATGTGTACAGCACAGATGGCTATTGTAATACGACGATCCGAATATCACAGTTAAAGGTGCAGTGAAATAAAAACTACTGCCGTTTTCAGTATTGTTTGTAAACGAGCGTGACAGAAAAGTGTGCAGCGAAGCCAGGGGGTTACCCTGTTAATTTTTTATTGTTATTATTCGTATTATTATTTTTTAAAACAACGTCTTTGTTGAGTTTATTACAACAAAATCATTACAGAAACATACATATTATGTGATGATTAAGTTTCAACCCAAGTATACGCCATCTGGGCCATCTTGTAAGCAAGTTTAAAAAATGGGAGTTAGTTTGAAAATTAAAAGCATCCGTTTTTGAACAACAAACAACAAACTGGTGAAAAACGATTCTTATTGGCATAAACGGGTAAGCCCACTGTAAATTGGTAGAATTTGGTAATGATGTTCTGCCCTGTGTGCAGCAGCTATGTCCAGGTGCAAAACACTTAATGAATGGATCACACTCTTTTCCCAGCGCCACACCTGAGACACAGAGTAATGATTTGTGCCAAGCCCACATTCATGGAGTGTGTGTGTGTGTGTGTGTGTGTGTGTGTGTGTGTGTGTGTGTGTGTGTGTGTGTGTGTGTGTGTTGTGCGTGCGTGCGTGCGTGCGTGCGTGCGTGCGTTGCGTGTGTGCACGCATAACATTGGCCTGTATGACAAATGTCCCCACAAGTACAATGTGATAGTAGACCAGATTTGGGAAACAAAGGTTTCACGCCTACATTTACGGAAAAAAACAGGTTTGTAGAGTTAGGATTAGTATTAAGCCATTCACAGGCTAGCTGCAACAAAATTGTATCATTTTCAGCATGCAGCCATAACGACACCAGCACAGCCTGCCACAATGCATTGTTGTCGACAAAATTATTGTGGGGAGTAAAGCTATGTCCATCCATTGCTGCCAAAATCAACACTACGTCCTCACAAGTAATAATACAAACTGTGTGTATATCTGTGCATACCTGCTTTTTAGCGCATGTTTGTTGTGTGTGCTCGCTTGCATGTGTGTGCAGATCTGCATGTAGCGAACAGGCTTGTCGTCGTGTGTGTGTGTGTGTGTGTGTGTGTGTGGTGTGGTGTGTGTGTGGTGTGTGTGTGTGTGTGTGTGTGTGTGTGTGTGCGTGCGTGCGTGCGTGCGTGCGTGCGTGCGTGTGCGTGCGTGCGTGCGTGCGTGCGTGCGTGCGTGCGTGCGTGCGTGCGTGCGTGGTCTTGTCTCAAGGCTATCATTACCCTTATTACAGATGGAGGTCGCTCCCACTGCATGGTGGGTCGTTCTGCTTCCTACGCTAAGACTCTGAGCATTCACAGCGGCCCAAGAAGTACTTAGACTTTTTTATACTTATACATAGGGGCTCCATTTTCGTTGCTAAAACCCTTGTCCCTTTTTTACTATTTTTAAAAACATTTGGGAATAGTTCAATGTGCCAATCTATTGACTCGTTGTGAGCATGTAGACTGGCCATTTGAACTATTGAAAAATGTTTTTTTTAAATACAACCCCAATTCCGTTGAAGTTGGGACGTTGTGAAAAATGTCAATAAAACCCAGAATGCATTGATTTGCAAATCGTTTTCAACCTATATTCATTGAATACACCACAAAGACAATATATTTAATGTTCAAACTGATAAACTTTATTGTTTTTTGAAATTATACAATCTTTTGTAAATTGATCCCTGCAACATGTACCAAAAGAGTTGGGACGGGGGCAACAAAAAAACTGGAAAGGTCATGAATGCACAAATAACGCCTGTTTGGAACATTCCACAGTAAACAGGTTCATTTTAAACAGTTTTAATATTGTGATTGGGTATAAAGGACCATCCCAGTCGTTCAGAATCAAGATGGGGCGAGGTTCACCACTTTGTGAAACAATTCTGTGAGAAAATCATCCAAAGGTTTAAAAACAATGTTCTCAACATTCAATTGCAAGGAATTTGGTGATTTCATCATCTACAGTCCATAATATAATCAAAACATTCAAAGAATCGGAAGAACTTGCTATAGTAAAGCGACAAGGCCAAAAACCAACACCGAATACTTTTGACCTTTGATCCCTCAGGTGGCTCTGCATTAAAAACTGACATCATTGTGTAAGGGGTATTACTGTGTAGACTCAGGAACACTCAGAAAACCATTGTCAGTTTACAGAATTAGTCGCTACACCTGCGATTGCAAGTTAAAACTCTACCATGCAAAGCAAAGCCATACATCAGAAAGGTTGGTTTGAAAAACAACCAGAAATGCCTTAGAAATGTGGACTCATCAGACCACAGCACACTTTTCTACTTTGTGTCTAACCATTTCAAATGATATTAGACCCAGAGAAGGCATTTCTGGTTGTTTTTTGGGTTGTTTTTTCAAAACCAACCTTTCTGATGTATGGCTTTGCTTTGCATGGTAGAGTTTTAACTTGCACGCGCGGTGTGTAGCGACAAATTATGTAAACTGACAATGGTTTTCTGAGTGTTCCTGAGTCCACACAGTAATATCCCTTACACAATGATGTCAGTTTTTAATGCAGAGCCACCTGAGGGATCAAAGGTCAAAAGTATTCGGTGTTGGTTTTTGGCCTTGTCGCTTTACTATAGCAAGTTCTTCAGATTCTTTGAATGTTTTGATTTATTATGGACTGTAGATGATGAAATCACCAAATTCCTTGCAATTGAATGTGAGAAAACATTGTTTTTAAACCGTTGGATGATTTTCTCACAGAATTGTTCACAAAGTGGTGAACCTCGCCCATCTTTGGTTCTGAACGACTGGGATGGTCCTGTTATACCCAATCACAATATTAAACTGTTTAAAATGAACCTGTTTACCTGTGGAATGTTCCAAACAGGCGTTATTTGTGCATTCATGACCTTTCCCAGTCTTTTGTTGTCGCCGTCCCAACTCTTTTGGTACATGTTGCAGGGATCAATTTATAAAAGATTGTATAATTTCAAAAAACAATAAAGTTTATCAGTTTGAACATTTATATATTGTCTTTGTGGTGTATTCAACTGAATATAGGTTGAAAACGTTTTGCAAATCAATGCATTCTGGTTTTTATTGACATTTTTCACAACGTCCCAACTTCAACGGAATTGGGGTTGTAGATTAAAAAGGCAAAAGAAGTTAAGGGAGGATAAGGGTTTAGTAGTGATGAAAATCTAGGCCATAGTGTAGTACAATGGTTTTCAACCTTTTTGAACCAGGGCCCAATATTGATTCAGAATTTGAGCCAACGGACCATCATTTGATGACATTTTAGCCTCACACAGACCCCAGGACTAAAGATCTCTTTTGTCCACAATACCAGGCTGGATTTGGGGAAAAAAAACAGTCAAACATACAGATCAAAATGACCATTAATCTTCTACATTCTCTAGTCGTGTAGACTAATTCGCATGATGAATATTTTAACTCTTGAGAGTGTAAACATGAAACCAAATGGACCCGCAAGGGTCCATTTGGTTTCATGTTTACGCTCTCAAAGAGTTACATCTGGTTAACCAACTTTCCGTCATTTACCCTGGGGACCACCTGGAATCCTCTCAAGGACCACTGGTGGTCCCCGGACCAACCGTTGAAAACCACTGGTATAGTATAGAAAAAGTACTCGAGTAAATATACCGAGTTACTACTTTCCATCACACGGCGGTGTTTGCAGCTGTGACAGACGTCAAGAGGTCAGCACTACTCCCATCAGATTGTGTGTGTGTGTGTGTGTGTGTGTGTGGGTGTGTGTGTGTGTGGGTGTGTGTGTGTGTGTGTGTGTGTGTGTGTGTGTGTGTGTGTGTGTGTGTGTGTGTGTGTGTGTGTGTGTGAGCTGTGTAAATTACGAAGCGCTCAGACTGAACTCAATAAGAGGCCAGCCAACGCGCGTCTGACTGAACTCAATCGAGGTGAGATAATGCAATATTGTCCGTCCAATAAGCGCTGACCTCTAGTGTCACATGATGTCGTTCTCGGGCTATTTACAGAGAGCGACGCGTCTGTGTGTGTGTGTTGTGTGTGTGTGTGTGTGTGTGTGTGTGTGTGGGTGTGTGTGGGTGTGGGTGGTGTGCGTGCATGTGTGTGTATACTGTATGTGTGCGTGCCCCTGTATTTTTTTTTGTAACAACTGTATGTTACAAAAAAAAAAAAAAAAATCACACCTGTGTGAAGTGGAAGGTCGCGAAAGCTACAAATATCCTTCCTTATATGACTGGAGCTGGACTAAAGATGGCAATTCGAAGACATTTCTTCAACTTCAATGTGAATGCTAGCCTGGCTCAGCCCTGAATCAGCACCTTAAAAAAACACAAGCTTATTTTTTTCCCTGTGATTCAAGGACTGGCTTCCTTTGGGGCCGTTTGCCGTTTGTGCCGGTTGGAAATCCAATTGGAACGACTGACACCTGATTGGACAACAACCCTGCCACTCACTTTGTTCACAATGTCGAACCAATCACCGTTAAGACCCCCTCTAAAACGAGTTGTTGCAACTCAAGGGAGCATCCTCTAGTGAAATTTCTAAATAAATAAAATAAGACTACTGCTTTGAGAACACCAATCCTAGAAACTGCTGTGGTAGAGAGGGACTTCATTCTGAATGATGAAGTGAAACGAAATGGAACGAAATGACAATTCAGATTGAAGTCAGGCTATGTGAATGCACCTTTATGCAAATTTTGCAGTTTCATGGATTTCTTCAGGGTGAACCCACCCTTATCCAAACTCTGCTCCGTTCTGACAGTCATGTGACTGTCAGCTAGCCAATCACAGCTGCCATTTCCGTCCGGAGTTGTTTTCTCGCCTCCAGAAATGAAGTTGTTGAGATTGTGTGAAGTTGAAAAGATTGTGTGCATGTTCATGCATTCGTGTGTGCATTTGTGTGCACCAGTCCTTTGTGAGTGTGCTCAACAATTTCTTCTCGAACATCCCTACTAACTTGTCCATTTTGCACAGTGCTCCAAAGGAAGCTATTTACACTGTAAATCTTCTAAATTATTGCATAAATAGCAATGTAATGTAAGCTCCTCTAAATGTCTCAATTTAAAATGATTCAGGCTATCATGACCAGAGATAGATTAAAATGCCCGGCAGCGTTAGTATTAGCGGTTCAAATCCAGGCCAAAAAAAACAAAGGTTGAAAAAAATAAATAACTAAATAAATATAATAATCCTACTTACAACACTGCTTACTGTTTTTGGCAGGGGTGCAGACAGAATCTGTCTTCACAGATTACTCCCCTACTAGCATTGTGAGCCAGACTGTTATTATTTACTCTAATTCTGAAGGCACAAAACCACCAGAAATGTGGACTTTTATACTATAAACCAGTGGTTTTTACACTTTCCCCCCCAACCACGTTTCACCCCCAAAGTTTTTACACTTTTTCCCCCCCACGTTTCACCCCCAAAGACCCAAAAAAAACTAAATGATCTTTTGCTTTTGTCCACAATTCGAGGCTGGTTTGGGAAACAAAACAGTCAAACATACAGATCAAAATGACCACTAATCTTCTACATTCTCTGTTGTGTAGACTTGGGGCTAATTCAGATGATGAATATTTTAACTCTTGAGAGTGTAAACATGGATCCAAACGGACCCGCCAGGGTCCGTTTGGTTCATGTTTACACTTTCAAAGAGTTACACCTGGTTAACCGAAATTCCATCATTTAGACTGGGGACCACCTGGGACCCTCTCAAGGACCACGGGTGATCCCCTGACCACCGGTTGAAAACCACTGGTATAGTATACAAAATATACGCTCTCCAAAAGTTACATCTGGTTGAACCAACTTTCCCTCACTTGGGGACCACCTGGAACCCTCTCAAGGACCACTGGTGGTCCCCGGAACCACTGGTTGAAACAACCCGCTGGAGAATGTTGTGTGCAATTTCTCTGTCTGTGTACAGTGTGTGCACATGGAATTGTTCTGCGCGCCATCACACTCCCCAGAGGACGAAAAAAGCGATTGCTTTGGGTTGACCCCGACGACCATTCCTATAGTGCCATCATAAGACCAACAAGATGTCCTCTCCTCTGGCACACAGGATATCATCACACGGCACTGAAACGAGCATGTGTTGTGGGGCGTGAACTGACTTTTGGTGACCGACGGGCCTTTTCCCATCTTTCGCTCACCCCTATAGGGCCAAAATAAGCTTTGTAGTATTGCCATGATGTCTAGAGACATGTTTGTTGGATAGACGGACAGAAATGTATTGATCCAAATCGTCGCAGAGCAGAATTGCGGTAACAGATGCAATGCAACAGACAAAGATGCATGCAAGGCATCAATTTGGATTATTTTCCTACTCTACGGCCCCTAAAATCCCACGATTTTGTAACCCATTTTTTCACCCAGTGCCGATTCCTAATGTGATCCTGGGCTCTACACATCCTCCACGTCCAACTATTCCGAGAAAAAAAAAAAAGCTTAGTTAACTTAACCTTCAGTCTTTGCCCCGACAAAAATAACACTGGCTGTCCAGAGAAGGTTGAGAGAGACTGGTTTACAACCAGTTTTCCGGGAAAGGGTTCCAGGTGGCCCCCAAGCTAAATGGTGGAAAGTTGGTTAACCAGATGTAACTCTTTAGAGCGTAAAAATGAAACCAAATGGACCCTTGCGGGTCCATTTGTTTTCATTTTTACGCTCTAAAGATGCCATTTGGTTTTTACGCTCTAAAACCCAAATGGACCTTGCGGGTCCATTTGGTTTCATGTTTACACTCTCAAGATTTAAAATATCCATCATGTGAATTAGCCCCAAATCAACTAGAGAATGTAGTAGATTAATGGTCATTTTGATCTGTATGTTTGACTGTTTTGTTTTCCTGAATCCAGCCTGGTATTGTGGACAAAACCAAAATAAATCTTTAGGGTCTTTGGGGCCAAAATGTCCTCAAACGGTCTGTGGCTCAAATTCTGAATAAATAGTGGGCCCTGGTGTCAAAAAGGTTGAAAACCACTGCTGTAACAACTCTGTGAGAGAGAGGAACTGTTTTTATATCAAACCACAGCAGATAGCGGATCGGCCTGTCTGACGATTACATGCATTTTCCCATGCCAGCTCCCTTATAGTGTTTATATTTCAGTTATAGCGTCTGCATCTTAACTCAAGCACTATGCTGCTATAGCCATGCATCAGCACCACAGAGCGCACGCACGCGCGCACACACACGCGCGCCACACACACACACACACACACACACACACACACACACACACACACACACACACACACACACCACACACTCACACACACACACACACACACACACACACACACACACACACACACACACACACACACACACACACACTACCCTCATCAGCGAAGCACACAGCACTCCCATCACCATGACCCAGAGTCGAAGAGAGAGAGATGGAGAGACCCATGAGAGAGAGACAATGACTATCTAAGTCGAGAAGTGAGAGAATCGAGAACGTAAATCCCAGATGAGAGAGAGATGAGAGAGAGAGAGAGACAGAGAGAGAAGAGAGAGAGAGAGAGAGAGAGAGAGAGAGAGAGAGAGAGAGAGAGAGAGAGAGAGACAGAGAGACAGAGAGACAGAGAGACAGAGAGAGAGAGTAAATGCGACCCGTGTGACATTAAATAGCTGTCAACTGGATCTAAACTGGGACAGCATCTTGCACTCTTTCCCTCGATGCACCTGCAATCCCCCCGTCTCTCCGTTTCTCTCCCGCTCTCTCTCATTCTCTCTCCCTCACCAGGGGCGGATCTAGGCATGGGCATGGGGGTGAGGGCAATGCCCCCCTAAATGTCCCGAGTGCCCCACCAAACATGATGGCAAGCAAAAAAAACAACCACTAAACCAACAGCATTTCATCATTGAAAACAGAAAACTCTCTGAGTCAGACCTTTAGCTTTATGCATGCTGCGTGTCTGTTGCAACTTCAACAACAACCGGTGTTATGATTGATGCTTTACTCGACTAATATAAGTCCTGTAACTGAAAATGGTATATGGGGCAGGAGAAAATGGTATGGGGCAAGAGAAAATGGTATGGGGCAGGTATGGGGCAGGAGAAAATGTTATGGGGCAGGTATGGGGCAGGAGAAAAGGTATGGGGCAGGAGAAAAGGAATGGGGCAGGAGAAAAAGGTATGGCAGGAGAAAATGGTATGGGGGCGGCTCCATCGCCCATGGCGCGAAGCGACACGGGCGATGAAGCCGCCCCCATACCATTTTCTCCTGCTCCCCCAATTGGGAAATGTTACATCCGCCCCTGCGTGATGGCTGCCTTTAGCATGACGGCGGTGGTGTGGTGTGGGAGAGGAGAGAGAGGGGGGAAGGCCCTCCCCCTCCTGAGCAGATGGTGGCGCCATGCACCACCTCTGCCATCTATCATGTGTATCTGCAGCAGCAGCAGCACACGGATGGGGAGTTAACAGGTAATTAAAACCATCAGTCACGCAACAAAAGAAGGGAGAGGAGACCGACCCAACCGACCGACAGGAGACGAATAGACTTCTTCTTTTACTCCTGGAAACTACAAAGCTATTTCTCACTCATGTGTTGAGTTTTCCCCCCCCTTTATTAACAGCGCCTATACAGTACAAGAAGAGATGTGGGTGAGGAGGGGGTGGTGGTGTCGTGAGTGACACCGTCCCAAAGCGCTTTGATTTTCTTGAAGCTGGAACTAAATTTTGTCGACTTGTTTAAAGCCGAACACCGCTGTGTTAATGGATACCCACTTCCTCCTCAACAGGGAGGGGTGATATGGATGAAGAGGTACATCAAGTACAAGTACGAACAGAACACAGCGAAAAGAGACCTGGTGGTTACAGAACTGAAATTACTCAGAAGACGTGGAGAGTTAGAGCCCAGTGTTGCCAACTTGGCGGATTTGTGGCCCCCCTAGCGCCAAAATTAGTGAAAAACTCCTGGCGGAAAATCTAGTGCTTTTTTTGCTGGTGAACCCTTTCGGGTCCGTTTTGGTTTCATTTTACGTTCTCAAAACCATATTTAACCAACTGAATTACCTAATGTTCAAAAATCTACACATTTAGAAAATGTAGAAGAATTGCTATTTTGACAGAATTGCTATTTTGACTAACATTTTCTCAGTTATTTCCCCCAAATTAGGGTTAGGGTTGAGAGACAAAGCTCAAGATCAAACTGTGGTTCTCCGTGGCTAAAATGCAGAATAAACAGTGGGCCCTGGAATGAAAATGGTTGAAAACCCACTGCTCTAGCGCATACATTCTAGTGCATTTTGGATTTTGGCAGTTGGCAACACTGGTAGATCCACCAAGTGGGTGATTACAGCAAGCGTTTATGACAGACACAGTCATGTCAAAGGGAGAAAATCAGGTGTAATGCAGATGCACAGCATGGTGGAAGAGAGAGATAAAAGGCAGATACAATAATAAACATGAATTTTAGGCTGGGGGGAATCACCCACAAGGGGGTTAAAAACAGGTTTGACCTAGCCGGAAACATTGCCTTTGGATTTTTTAATGTGTTCCATATGGATACAGTGTTGGAGATATGATGATGATATTTGGAAAACCTCTGCGTTCTACCGGATGAGCATACGGACATACTGTACATACAGACACAATCAAAGTCCTGTTATTCTCCACTCTGTCTCAGCAGGCTCACTAGATCAGTGATTCCGTGCAGGGCTCGATCTAGGCATAGGCATAGGCATGGAGGGGGCCCTAAATGCCCTGACTGCCCCACCAAACATGATGGCATACAAAACAACCCGAATTTCAAGGATATTTCAAATGAAAGTGCTTATAATTAAAATAATATGCAACACTATGCTACTAAGTAACCAAGTACAGCTGTGTCACCACTAAACCAACAGCATTTCATCATTGAAAACAGAAAACTCTCTGAGTCAGACCTTTAGCTTTATGCATGCTGCGTGTCTGTTGCAACTTCAAAAACAACTGATGTTATTGTTGATGCTTTACTTGCCTAATAAAAGCCTTGAATGGTAGCCTATGGTATGGAATGGTAACCTAGAATGGTATGGGTGTGGCGACACAGGCGATGACAAGCCCCCCCCCCCCAATTGGGAAATGTTACATCCGGGCCTGATTCCCAGCCATTTTCATTTCAAGGACCCCCCGAGTTTGATGAACCAATAATAAGCCATGCCAGGTCTCATGGTTGCCTTCTACTTTATACAGTGGGCGAGAGACGTATCGAAGCACCAGGGGCGGATCTAGGCATGGGGGGCAATGCCCCCCCTAAATGCCCAGTCTGCCCCACCAAACATGATGACATGCAAAGCAGCCCAAGATATTTCAAATTAAAGTGCCTATATTTAAAATGATTTGAAACACTACTAACTAATTTCATCATTGAAAACAGAAAACTCTCTGAGTCAGACCTTTAGCTTTATGCATGCTGCGTGTCTGTTGCAACTTCAACAACAACTGATGTTATTATTGATGCTTTACTTGCCTAATAAAAGTCCTGTAACTGAAAATGGTATGGGTGCGGCTTCATCGCCCGTGGTGCGACGCGACACGGGTGATGAATACCCCATACCATTTTCTCCCCCCTCAATTGGGAAATGTTAGATCCGCCCCTGCGAAGCACAATGTAAAGCCAAGTGCCTCACTATGCCAAGCACTTCTCACTATAGAGCTGATGAGCAGTCTGGTCCCTTTCATGATGTCGCCCGTGTTCCCCGTTCATTTTCCTCGTAAACTCTTCGAAAATTACTTCTATAAAAGACGATTGTGCCGCGAACAAAGCCAAATCGAGCGATGACGAATCATGACGACACACACAATGTTTGGGGACAATCGGATAATTTCTAAGAAGAACAACCAAATAGTGTTTTTTTTCCCCAACATTTTTGTTTCTTCTTGACAATTAGATGATACGGTATGATAATATTGTGTGTTGCCATGATTTGTCGCAACCCTATATATCACACATCTCTGGATATTGTGTGGAGAAAAAAAGTATACTGCTGTTTATTTTTTTTGTTTTGTTTTTCAATCAATTACTCTGGACCAAGTGGGGGGCGCTACAGGATGGAAAAGTTAAGGCAAAAGACTAAGTCAATTAATGTTTGTGATATTTAGTGAAATAAGAATAGACTAAATAATTTCAGAAGACCCATTAGACTAAATGTCTTACTCCTAAGTGTATTATTCTAACGACTAAAGGGGCTTACAGATAGCGAGCAATAAATCGCACATTCTAATTCATTTTCAATTGGACCAGCGTTTTCTGCTCAGAAAACAACCTGCGATCAAGAGAGCGTGTAACGCTGGTCGTTTACCGCGCGGCGTCCAGTGATTTGTGTTGCGCACGTGCTCGTTTCGTGCACACGTGCACAATGTTTTTGAAAGCTCGATCCAGTGAGCTTTTTTTTTTATAAAAAATGCCTGGTGTTAATCGACAGGCGATTTTCTTTATGTCAGCACTGCAGAGAGAATCGAGAATTGCCACGTTTATGTGGGCGTTTATCGTTTCCGTCTGGAAAGCCCTTAAAACTAATCCAAAATATACTAAAACAAAATGCCAGTGCCTGCAGCCCTGCACGCTACTACAACGTAGAACAGATAGCATAAGGAGACATCAGACTGTCAACAGGCAGATACCTCCATTCCTCCTAATAAATTAATTACTTGTGAGGTAACAGGACGGAGGACGGACGCGGCCGGCGGCTAAATGACTATCGATCGCTGGGCTCTGCGACGACGGGATGGTTGGTTGGTTGGTTGGTTGGTTGGACCACCCACCCTCCTGTCTGCCCGCCACACGCCACTGCCTCTCAGCGTCCGTCCCACCATTAAACGGCGACAGGACGGATCAGTGGCGAGCAGGGACCCAATTAAAGACCAGGGGGCCCTGTGTGTTGGACATGACAGGATGGGGGGAGGGGGGAGGGACCACCTAGCAGCGCATGACAGCACCATTACCCACCACTCGTGTGTTTCTCTTTTCTCTCTCTCTCTCTCTCTCTCTCTCTCTCTCTCTCTCTCTCTCTCTCTCCTCTCCTCTCTCTCTCTCTCTCTCTCTCTCTCTCCCTCTCTCTCTCTCTCCTCTCTCTCTCTCTCTCTCTCTTTCTTCTCTTTCTTTCTTTTGTGTTCCTTTTTGTCTGATACACGTTTACTAAAGATCTCAACATGGGGCTTGTAGATTATTAAGGTAACTGGGTTAAGGTAACTAATTTGACATTAACACCTTTACAGTTTTCCCACAATTAAAAGCGTGATGTAATATTTTGTCCCCTGTTTCCCACGCAAAAACGCGTGTTTGTACTTTTTTAATCTATAAACATAGATTAACTTGCAGACTATCATGCCATGTAGTCACTTAGGGGTTAATGTCACTAAAATAGCCGGAAAAACACTGGCGCATGTGATGTGGTATCAGTCCGCCCCATAGAGAGCCATTAGTTTGGTTGTTGTTGTTGTTGTTCCATGTGGCTACAGAACAATGCTAAAGGAACTCACCGCTCTTCTCCTTCGTTGCATGCATTGGGCGTGCGTGTGTGTGTGTGGTGTGTGTGTGTGTGTGTGTGTGTGTGTTGTGTGTTGTGTGTGTTCTCGCAACGCTTTCTCTTTCTCTTTTCCTCTCTTCTGTGTGTGTGTGTGTGTGTGTGTGTGTGTTGTGTGTGTGTGTGTGTGTGTGTGTGTGTGTGTGTGTGTGTGTGTGTGTGTGTGTGGAGGGGGGGGGGGGCTCTGGGATCGTGTTTCTGTCCAGTCAAAAGCAAACGATCCCAGATGATGGATAGGTCAGCTTTTTCATGCATGCTACCTTTAGATGGCGCCATCTCCACACTGGAACATGTCAGAAAGTTTTTCTTTTTTTTTTATTGTAGCCAACCACCTGATCTTTAAAATGGTATAGGCATATGGGTATCTACTTGAAGCAGAAAAAAGTTATATGAAAGATAAAACTTTAAACCTGATTATTTCATAACTAGTCCTGGAGGAAAAGCCAGTGTGAACAACGGGCCCTTTTGTACAATTTATATAAAAAAAAGAAAACATATTATCGAGTTGGGCTATTTTTCCCCTTAAAGTGGACACCTCAAGCTGTCTTTGGATATCATTGGTTTGCACAAATTCGTAACAGAGGATTTTCTATAAATCATTTCGTTACTATTGAGCCCAATGGGAACAAGACTAGCTTTTTGCCTTATCAGTTAAGGAGTTAAACATTAAACCCCAATGTCGATTGGTCCAGAAGTTTGGAGCATCGGCTGCTTGTTTTTAAAACGGCTGGAGAAGTAAAAAAAGAAAGAAAAAAAAGAACAAGAAAACACACAACACACCACAGCGCGACAGGCGGGAGGAGAACGAAGGAAGGAATTGAACGATGAAGACAATGACATCAGTAAATAGGAAATAAACATAAGAGGAGCAGAAGAGACTATAATTGAGGCAGGTAGGAAGTAGAGAGAGAAAACAGAGGGGGAAATATAAACAACAATGGCTGCAAGGATAACGGGAAGCGGGGGGCGGAGTCAGGGGCGGATTGGCACATTTTCCCACCGGGACAATTTTGCCTTTGCCAGGCCACCCTGGGGGGGGCAGCTGGTTAACCAGATGTAACTCTTTGAGAGCGTAAAAATGAAACCAAATGGACCCTTGCGAGTCCATTTGGTTTCATTCCCTCAAGAGTTATAATATTCATCATGTGAATTAGCCCCAACTTAGTCTAGTTTTGCTTGGTCTAGTTTGCTTGGTCTGGGCCTGGCGCCCTGGCCTGCCTTGGACTTTTCAAAAAAAAGAAAAAAAAAAAAAAAAAAAAAAAGATTTTCCCAGTTTTCCTGGTGGTGCAGGCCACCGGGAAAACTCCCTGTACTCCAGATGGCCAATCCGCCCCTGGTCGCGGTGCTTAGAACGGTGCTTGCAGTGATCACTGAAATCCTAAATGAGTCTTAAGAGCGCCACATTTTCACTTTTTTTTTTTTTTTTTTTCAAAAACAGCAGACCTGCTTTGGTTCATCAAGGGGGGTTCCAAATGACTCCTTGGGGTTCCATTTGTTCCACTCTCAGAGTGATGGGGGTCCCTGAAATTAGTTATTGAACCACTGTCACCATGCAGTGCTAAAACGCCGTCTGTATCCGAGCCTTAATGAAGTATAAGGACCCTTTGAAGGAAGCAAGGAAGGAAGTGGCATGTTCTCCTTTCCAATATGTTTTGTTTTTAGAGCCCCCTGAGAACTGTGGGGGATCATTTCACACAAGTGTATTTCCAACACCGTTTAAACAAAGCCGTCTGTAGTCTCCATTCAGTCGCGGAGATGGCAAGTGAAAAAAATGGATGACGGTTAGCTTCAGTCACACTCAACTGGCGAGTGTTGAAGCAGCGACAGCGATTGAAGTGCGTTCTGCGGGCTGAGAATACCGTATGGGAAGGACATCAGTAAATTATAGGGCTGGTAATTGGTGGATTACGCAACAAACGCACGCGCACACACGCACGCACACAGATGACCATGTTAACACTCCCAGTGCCAGCCCTTTTTCATATTTTTTGAGGTAGCCAGTGCCAGCGATTTTCATCAAAAAGTCATATTTCATATTTCGGTCCATGTTTCCCCACGGACAAGTTAGTTGGCGACACACACTTCCGGTTCCGGTTTGGTCCGTCCCTTATTATGGTCTATCAATGGAATATGCGGTCGCTGCACGCTGCTGTTAGCATGGGGATCGTATCAAACCGGCGCCGGTAAGTAACGTTGAAAGGCGTAGCTCAACGGCAGCGGCATCAGTCGTTACTGTATTTCATAATATTATGATAACGGGACACGTAGATCTATTTCAACGGCACGAAATCTGTTAATAACGATTTTCTTTCAGACCCCTTATTCCTGAGAGTGTGGGTCCAAATGGACCCATTTGGTTCACATTTGTATCCTCTCAGGAACATTTTCTAAATGGGTGGAATTCTTCCTTTAAGTCTCTTCTTATCTCACATGCGCGCATGCACGCACGCACACGCAAACACGCACACTGTGCGCACACCCTGCACACCAGGTATACTGCAAGCACTGATGCTGAGAGAGTGAAGGATATAACATTGTTTTTTGGAGGTCTAAAAAACGCAAACAAAATGGACTGCCACGACAGACAGCTGGATTGATACCATCCGTCTCATCGCAAAGCAACATCCTCTCCTCTCCCCTTCTCTCCTACATGGCCGGATCTAGGCATGGGGGGGCAATTTCCCCCCTAAATGCTCTGACTGCTCCACCAAACATGAACATTCAAAATTCTGTGAATCACTACTACTGCTACTAACTAACTACAGCTGTGTCACCACTAAACCAACAGCATTTCATCATTGAAAACAGAAAACTCTCTGAGTCAGACCTTTAGCTTTATACATGCTGCGTGTCTGTTGCAACTTCAACAACAACTGATGTTATGATTGACGGTCCTGTACGAGATGCCATTTTTGCCTCCCCCCCCCCCCCAAACTGCGAAATGATACATCCGGGGCTGCTCTGCTCTCCTCTCCTCAGAAGTGGAGTTATAGTTCTACTGCAGTGTTCACAGTGTGAACTGTAACTGCATGACACACACACACACACACACACACACACACACACACACACACACACACACACACACACACACACACACACACACACACACACACACACACACACACACACACACACACACACACACACGCGCACACACACGCACACACACACACAGTGTGTCTTACAGGAGGCACAGTGGTTGTGCGCTGCAGCAAAGCACTCAGCATGGCAGCAACAATCTGCTATACTTAATGTGTCTTATCTGGATCATCCACAGCACTGGAAGGATATTCTACACACTGTGTTCTGTTTCTGTTTCTGTGTGTCGTTTCCCATGCAAACAACAGAGTTGGGACTCTGTTTGTGGGTCGCAGACACATTTAAACGGGTTCCTTGACAAAAAAAAAATACATTGAAAGAAGAAATTTGAATACATTCCATACCATTAAATAAAACAACAAGTGATACAGTATGTGTGGCGTACTTGTAGATCAAGGCCTAGATTTTCGTTAACGCTAAACCCCCTATCCCTTTTTAAACATTTTTTTAAACATTTTTCAATAGTTGAAATGATCTACAAGCTCACAACATGTCAATAGATTGGCGCAATGAAGTATTTCAAAAGGTTTTTTCAAAATAGTAAAAAAAAAAAAAAGGATAAGGGGTTTGGGGATAAAGGGTTTAGCGTGTAACGAAAATGGACCCCAAATTTCTCTGGCGACTACCAGAGGTCCCTGAGAGGGTTCCAGGTGGTCCCCAGGCTAAATGATGGACAGTTGGTTAACCAGTTGTAACTCTTTGAGAGAGTTAAAAAAAATAGTTAAAATATTCATCATCTGAATTATCCAGCCTGGAATTGTGGACAAAAAGCAAAGGAAATCTTGAGTTTTGGGATCTGTGGGGCTAAAATGTCCTCAAGTGGTGGTCCGTGACTTAAATGCTAAATAGTGGGCCCTGGTAACAAAAAGGTTGAAAAGCACTATTACTGAGGCCTCCCCTTGAATTGGAAGACTAACTGACAACAAGGTACACACACAGACACGCACACACATGCACGCACGCATGCATACACACACACACACCCTGTGTGTGATGGAAACCATACCAGGCACCAGCATGCCTATCAGGATACATGTGTGTTGCTCAAGGACACTTCTTGAGCAACTCCCGTGCAACTCCTTGGGAGCTGCAGGGGGGAACCGAACTACCGTACCTACATGACTCCCATCCTTTAGCGCCCACTCTGCCGCCGAGACACTGCCACTCCTGGAGTCCCTATTTTGAGCACTTAAACGCACATGTGCACGCACGCACGCGCACACACACACGCACGCACGCCAAGCTTGCATCAGCATGTCTGAGCCATACAGTGTAAGTCGCCATATATTCCCCAGTCTAAGTCTAAGTGGTGAGAACAGCTATGTATCTCCCAGACCGCTATTCACGCACCGCAGGTGGTGGGGAAAGGTGTGGAACACGTACTCCCATTTTCTAGTGTAAGGTATGAATACTGCAATGTAGACATACTCTGTTAAAAGTATTGTAATATCATATTGTCTATGTCAATGGTTCTCAACCATTTTGATCCCAGAGGCCAATGTTTATCCACGCATTTGAGCCATGGACCACCATTTGAGGACATTTTCACCCCAGAGACCCAAAACAAAGATTTCTTTTGTTTTTTTGTCCACAATTCCAGGCTGGATTTGAGAAACAAAACAGGAAAACACATAGATCAACTAAGTGAGCTAATTAGATGATGTTTCATGTTTACGCACTCAAGAGTCACATCTGGTTAACCAACCTTCCATCATTTAGCCTGGGGACCACCAGGGACCCTCTCAGGGTCCACTGGTGGTCCCCGGACCACCGGTTGAAAACCGCTGGTCTATCTCCCTCAAAGATATTGCTAATGGTTTGAGCCTCAACCACCATTCCCAAATCATTGATATGCAGATTACTTTGAGTCACTATAACACTGATGAACCAGGCTTGTTTCCATTCCATGTACCAGCTTGAAAAATCAACAATGGTGGACATTGCAAACAGAGCGGAAATGCAAATTTGGAACTGAAAAAGACTGAAAAAGAAATGCAAATTTGGAACTGA
Organism: Benthosema pterotum; assembly: GCA_039105355.1. Taxonomy (NCBI): domain Eukaryota; kingdom Metazoa; phylum Chordata; class Actinopteri; order Myctophiformes; family Myctophidae; genus Benthosema; species Benthosema pterotum. The sequence goes on from CM076978.1 coordinate 3,955,920, forward strand.
AAAAGACTGAAAAAGAGGAGGAATTATACAAAGTGACAACGAGGACAAAATCAGACAAGCTCTTCCCATTAACGCTCTTACATGATATGAATGCCTGGTTGCTCCATATTGAACACACGTAGGAAGCACCAAAAAAATAAATACACAAAAATAAATTGAAATGGCAGAAATATGATTTGAAAATAGCTCAGCACTCGGTAGACTAGCAAACTTGCACAAATAAGACGATTCCATTTCTCAGGATAATTCCATTGGAGCAAAATACTGTCTTTCAGACAGTATTTTGAGAATATTCAGGAATATTCAGGCCAATAGGGTAAATAGCAGGTCTATTGTACAAACTGTGAGCTTATAGATTGGCCATTTTCAAAATGGCCGAAATGGATAATAATCAAAATATACAATTGACAAGCAACTATAAGGTTCTCAAATAAATAACTGGCTCAGTAGTAGTGTAGAATTATAGCGCAACATTTTTTCCCTTGAGATGCAGGGGAGGATAAGTGAAAGAAAAAAAGTATTTGGAAAATGGAAATACTCAAGTAAAAAAAGAATAAAAAGAAGGGAAAAAAGACACTGGGTGGTACTATGGGGCGGTGGGAGCATCTGAAGGAGAAGACATTAGCTCCTTCCTACTGTACAGCATGATTTATGTCCAGACTTTTTATCAGCAGACCTCCTTCCCCTCTCCCTCTCCCTCTCTCTCTCTCCTCTCCCTCTCTCTCTCTCTCTCTCTCTCTCTCTCTCTCTCTCTCTCTCTCTCTCTCTCCCTCTCTCTCTCTCTCTCTCTTCGCAAAAGATCATTTCCACTGACTTCACCTTGTCGCCGCAGGGAACTATTTTCAGCCGGAGGCTCATTAATGCTCGGTGATTGGATCCATTGTTCCGCAATCCTGATGGATGTGTCTCTCTCTCTCTTTCTCTCTCTCTCTCTCTCTCTCTCTCTCTCTCTCTCCCTCCCTGTAACTAGTCCGTATTGTTGCGGGATAGATGGCTTGCCAATGCTTCTGTAGAAACGGTGTTCTGCCCTCTCTCTTATCGAACATCTTGCGGTGAGAACGAGAACGAGGAGGCCGAGGAGGCGCTCACACCTCAACTCTGTAGGTCTTCAAATGTTAGTAAAAAACACTTTGATTTAATAGGAGTCAGGCAGGAGTAATGTTTTTAGACGTTTGGCCTTCTACAGGCATGGGGGGGTTTCGAAAGGCCAAAACATTGCTCCTCCTGACTGTTATTAAATAAATGCTCTTGAAATAGTAACTGGCGGTGTGCGGGTCTCCCCTCTTCAAAAGTCTATTGCTCTGCCTAGAAGTTGTCTCTCTCTCTCTCAAAGTAAAAACATTATAAATAGCTGGGGAGGGCAGCTATAGACAATGATTTAACTGGCAGTGAGTGAGTTAAATCAACCATTACAGTGATTTACCCTTATTGTTGCGTCAGCTTAAATTGTATGTGCTGTCATCAGATCATACCAGTGCGATCACACACTTGGTTGTTTTAAAGGGACTGATTCCTGACATCTAGCGATGTGATGAAGCTTAGGTTATCAACAAACAATTTGGTTAAATACAGAAGATACATGGCGCACTATATTTATTCTGCATTTTAGCCACAGACCACCTTTGATATTGAGTTTAGTCTCTCTGACCCAAAAGGATTTTCAAGTTTTTGACTACAATTTAGGAGAGATGACTGGCAAAACGTTGGCCAAAATAATAATTCTTCTACGTTTTCTAATTGCGTAGATTTTTGAAAATTAAGTAATTCAGATGTTTAAATATAATTTAACTCTTGAGAGAGTTCTTGATAGTGTTAAAATGAATCCAAATGGACCCTCACTGGTCCATTTGGTTTCATTTCAACACTCTCAAGAGTTACAGATCTATAAGGGTCCAATGATTACCAACTGTCCAGCATTTATCTGGGGACCACCTAGAATCCTCTCAGGAACCACAGGTGGTCCCCGGACCAGTGGTTGAAAACCTCTTGCTAAAACCAAGTTAAGATCAGGCAGTGTTTGTAAAAGTTGCCTGTAAGTATAAAATAACTCTCTAGTTCAGTGACAATATTGTAGTAAACCATGTCAACATACAGTAGGGCCCAAAATAGACACACAAGGCATTCCTCTATAGTGACCACAAACAAAGAAGGGGCGACTTCACCTCAGTGAGATATAGCCTGAGGTCCTACTTGTTAGGCAATCGTTGGAACCGCTTGCCATAATTTTAATCCGTCCAGGATGGAGGCCGACCCGTTTAATGAAATGGAGTTGGTCGATCATATCGGAAGCCTCTGATGGGTGGGCGAAAAGGACGACACATTTCCTGACCTTCATCGGCTGTGATTTACGACGTCATTGGGGATGAGACGGTCCTACGGTCGGCTCCGAACGCAGATTGATTGAGGGCTCAAAATGCTCTTCAATGACAGGAGCATGTGTAGCTGTTGATTTACTGAGGGACCACGGCACCCAAACAGGAGGAGTTTGCAGTCATTTACCTCTAACGGCTGTACTTTGAACGGTGGCGAAAACAGGTCCAGCTTTACAGACTTTTGGGGGAAAATCCTAGTTCAGTGGTTTTCAACCAGTAGTCCGGGGACCATCAGTGGTCCTTGAGAGGATTCCAGGCTAAATGATGGAAAGTTGGTTAACCAGATGCAACTCTTTGAGAGCATTAACATGGTTTCATGTTTACACTCTCAAGAGTTAAAATATTCATCATCTGAATTAGCCCAAATCTATAGCAGAGAATGTAGACGATTAATGGTCATTTTGATCTGATTGTTTGACTGTTTTTTTTTCTCCGAAATTCAGCCTGGAATTGTGGACAAAAGCACAAGAAATCTTAAGTTTTTGGGGTATGTGGAGCTAAAATGTCATAAAATGGTGGTCCGTGGCTCAAATACTGAATAAATAGTGAGCCCTGGTATGAAAAAGGTTGAAAACCACTGCTCTAGTTCAGTGCCTGAATAAGATCCAGAGGGACCAAGACATTGCCTCGATAAATGTGCTCTACACATCCTCCACCAACCTGGGGAGGCAGCGGGCTGGCCTCATGGTTCCTTCAATGCATGAGGAGTCCAAGCTGCCTTCTTTTCACACGACAGGGGGGAGTTTCCCTGGTTGGACGTAGCGCGTGGAAGGAACACGTTATTCCAACCAGTTCCTGTCCCCTCCATCAGGCGCCCCGGCTGGCCAGGGGGAGGCAGTCTGGAGCCCAGGATTACAGCATGTTTTTGTGAGGGTATCTACCCTAGGGGACACGGGGAGAACATACAAACTCCACACAGAAAGGCCCTTTCGCCAACCCCGCCTCAGGTATGGGCACTGATGATGCGGAGGAGCAGACACGCCGCCAGCACCCACAGCAGCCCCCCCTAGCGGGAATCGAACCCAGGACCTTCTAGCTGTGAGGCGATAGCACTAACCACTGTGCCACCCTCCCCCAAAAACAGATTCTGGCGCCTTGTTTACAACGTGGACGAGAGAGATACACCGCAGACAAAACCAACGTAGCTGATCTGCATGAGGAACACGACGCAGTGACAGCTCTCGTCAGCACCATCGTATCACGCGCGGGGGCGACCAAATGCTCCACCTGCTGTGAAGATTCCTGGTGTGAGGAGATCTGAGGTGTGTTTTCAGGAGGAGGAGGTCACATGGGGGGGGCCCAGCTGGAGGGGCTAGAGGGGGGGCTGCACCTGTGGCCTCCTGTCCTGGCATCTGTTTATGGGTCCTGTATGCCTAGTTAATATGGACACCATGTGTGTTTATGGCTCCTGTATACCTGTTTAATATGGACACCGCGCAATGCAGGGTGAAAGCAAAGTCACACGCACAGACACAGACACACACCAAAAGCACCAGACTTTAGCCAAAAAACTAAAAAAGATTGCTATGGAATAGCAGAACGTGTCACTCCAACTTAGCACAATGAGGACGGCGGGGACTTCTACTACGCGAAGTCCATCGCACTCACAACACCCTCATATTAACAACAGGGGCGTGTATTCTCGAACGCAATGGTGTAGCAAGGTATGGGGTGAGTCTTCTCATTGGCAAATCAGCTCTGGAGCCTTGTGTGTAGGCCAAAAAAGCCTGTAACACCAGACCCGGGCTTACCAAATAATTATCCATAATTAGTATAACTGCAATTCAAAAAGTCAAGAAATCACCTGACCACTCAATTAAAAATGTTACTGTACTGCTCTGCTTTGTTCACCATGAGTTGAAGCTCTTGGCTGGTTTTATTTATTATTTATCTTATATTTATTTATTTAGATAGCACTTTCAATATCTAAGAGCTTTGTTACGTCAGCCATTACAGATTTAAACTGTCCTTCTGATATGTACATGTATGGTAGGATGGTTTTGTATACAGTGGGGACCTCGTTTTTTTTATTGTCTTGGCGTAATGTGCTATGTGTTATGATGTTGGTGTTGGACATAATATCTCTATCTGAGCCTCAAATATTAAAAAACGGTAAATAGTAGAGTAGAGCGTTACCAATGGGAATGCTTCTAGTTGATGTTGGCTAACAGAGAGACCAAAGTGAATCAATAAAAAATCTTGAAACATGTCAATGTCAGTGAGTGCCATTAGGGGGGGAAAGTTGGAACACACAGACGTGGTGTTTTTAAGTCATTAAGATGTCCAGACAGTGTGGGGAGTTGACTGAGGAAACAGCGTGGGAGCAGTGCAGGCTGTTGGACCGTTGAAGGTCATGGAAGGGGTTATTTTTCTTTTCCATCCATGCAGGGACGGATGTAACATGTCCCATTTGGGGGGGCAAGAGAACATGTTGGAGGGGCAAGAGAAAATGGTATGGGGGCGGCCTCATCGCCCGTGTCGCTTCGCGCCACGGGCGATGAAGCCGCACCCATACCATTTTCGGTTACAGGACTTTTATTAGTCAAGTCATAAAGCATCAATAATAACATGAGTTGTTGTTGAAGTTGCAACAGGCATCCATAAGAGTTTTCTGTTTTCAATGATGAAATGCTGTCGGTTTAGTGGTGCCAAAATTGTAGTTAGTAGCAGCAGTATAGTGTTTCAAATCATTTTAAATATAAGCACTTTAATTTGAAATATCTTGGATTGTTTTGCATGGCATCGTGTTTTTTTTTTTGGGGGGGGGGGGGGGGCAGACTGGGTATTTAGGGGGGCATTGTCCCCCCCATGCCCATGCCTAGATCCGCCCCTGCAGCCATGCTGTGTGGTGTGTGTTGTCGTGGTTCCTCCTTCCTTTCCTCTCTGTGCCCCATGGTAAACATCAGTGTCTAGTACCGCGGCTGTGACTTCACCCACGCCATCTGCAGGGATGGTGTTCGGTGGCAGAGTTCAGCACCGCGTTTGACGCGGTTGAGCTCCCGTAGCACCGAGAGGTCACTTTGCACTGTTTTTTTTTTTTGTTAGGCTGCATTGATCTGTCGTTGATCGGTCTCCCCCTGGGCATTCCTCAGCGGTGCGTTTAAAACCGTGGTTGTCAACCTTTTTTCATGCCAGGGCTCACTATTTAGCCACAGAGGACCATCGTTTGATGTTGAGTTTTTATCTTTCAGACGCAAAAAGCAAGGATTTTCAAGTTTGTGGCCACAATTTTGGAGAGATAAACTGGCAAAAAAAAATCTAAATGTGTAGATTCTTGAAAATTAAGTCACTCTGATGTGATAAATATAACTTTTGAGAGTGCAAAATGAAACTAAAGTGTTGAGAGTGTAACATTTTAATCATACTTTTTTTCCCCCCATTTTAACGCTCATAGTGCGCTACAGAGTGGCGCGCTATGAGCCGTGAACGCCTCCTATTTTGGGGGAGAGTGTGAGAACGCAACACAAATCTTTCAGTATGTTCTTTCAGAGTGAATGTTTTGTAGAATCTACATTGTCAATTAACTTTGGGGCTCATTGGAGGGTACAAGCCATTTTCCACTATGATCCGGCTTGATGTGATGATAAATACACTCTGATTAGCAAGTGCCGACAGCTGTGTTGATTCCGATCAAGCCTTGAGAACTTGAAGAACGCCCCTTGTAAAAAGTTACGCTGTTACGGTCAACATGCACTGACATCACACGCCAGTACATGTACACATTCATTCATACAAGACAGAGTCGTGAACTGTACGACCTTCGGTTTTCACAACTGTTGTTGTTCGTCCGTGTGTGTGTGTGTGCGTCCGTGCGTGTGTGTGTGTGTGTGTGTGTGTGTGTGTGTGTGTGTGTGTGTGTGTGTGTGTGTGTGTGTTGGCACCAGGTCAGGGGGAAGGGGCAAACCAAGGTGTGACATGGGAGGGCAGATAGAGCTAGAAGGCAACAGATGCCCAATGCTGGCCCAGGGGAAACAAATGGCATTCTAGAAGATGGACTCCTGAACACATGCATGCACAGGCATGTTCATGCGCGCGCGCGCACACACACACACACACACACACACACACACACACACACACACACACACACACACACACACACACACACACACACACACACACACACACACACACAGACCAGAGAGAGAGATTTTAGTGGCTGAACACATAAAGGCTTAATGATTAGGGTAGCTTGACTGTAGTGTCAACAGATGAAAACAATGTTGCTCAAAGTAAACGTCAGCCTGACTGTGTGTGCGTGTGCGCGTGTGTGTGTGTGCTCACTGCATGCATTGTGTAGGTGTGCAGAAACAAAAATGCATCTTCTCTCTCTCTCTCTCTCTCTCTCTCTCTCTCTCTCTCTCTCTCTCTCTCTCTCTCTCGTGATCCAATCACGAGGTTGCAGCAATCACAGACCCCTGATTGGTTTTGTAATCCTGGCTGTGGATCATAGATGGGAAATCAGTCGGCCACCACTCACCCCTCCCTGCGCGCGCGCGCACACACACACACACACACACACACACACACACACACACACACACACACACACACACACACACACACACACACACACACACACACACAAACAGAGATAGAGAGTTTAGGTCTCAGTCATACTACTTCACCTGTTTACAAATGAATTGTCCTGACTCAAAATAAGTACCAAATCTCTCTGTACTGTGACTATGAGCTGTTTCAGTCCACAGAAAGAGTTAATCACCAACGAACTCTAAAGACAGACTCCAGCACGATGGCCAGCTCCAGAACTACCATGATATGCTTCAGCACCATGGCCAGCTCCAGAACTACTATGCCAGACTTCAGCACCATGGCCAGCTCCAGAACTACTATGCCACACTTCAGCACTATGGCCAGCTCCAGAACTACTATGCCACGCTTCAGCACTATGGCCAGCTCCAGAACTACTATGCCACACTTCAGCACTATGGCCAGCTCCAGAACTACTATGCCACACTTCAGCACTATGGCCAGCTCCAGAACTACTATGCCACACTTCAGCACTATGGCCAGCTCCAGAACTACTATGCCACACTTCAGCACTATGGCCAGCTCCAGAACTACTATGCCACACTTCAGCACTATGGCCAGCTCCAGAACTACTATGCCACACTTCAGCACTATGGCCAGCTCTATAACTACTATGCCAGACTTCAGCACTATGGGGTTCTTCCAGACTCCATGTTGTCTGTACTGCTTGTCCCAGTAATCAAGGACAAAGCTGGGAAAATTGGTGTGAAGGAAAACTATCGACCCATAGCGTTAGCTAGCATTCTATCTAAAGTACTTGAGAAAATCCTGCTACAAAGGCTTGAAATGTATATATCGATAGCTGATAATCAGTTTGGTTTTAAGAGAGGGCACAGCACAGATATGTGTATATATGCACTGAAGGACATTATATCCAGGTATAGGAGTCGAAACTCCACCATGTTCCTGTGTTTCATTGATGCATCTTGGGCGTTTGATAGACTACACCATTTTAAACTGTTTGAGAAATTGAATCAAAGGAGGTACCCAAGTACATCATTAGGATTTTAGCTTATTGGTATGCATATCAGACAATGCAAGTGAAATGGGGCAGTACTGTATCTGATTGCTTCCAGGTTGGCAATGGGGTGAGACAAGGAGGAATCCTGTCTCCATTCTTGTTTAACTTGTACATGGATGATCTGTCAAAGCAACTGAACCTCTGTAAAACTGTCTGTCTCTGGTAACACGGTTATTAACCACCTTATGTATGCAGATGATTTGGTTATCCTGTCTCCGTACAGTGCAGGCTTACAGGAGCTCCTGGATATTTGTTTCCAGTACGTCATTGATTTTAACATTTTATATAACTCTAAGAAGAGTAGTATCTTAATTGTACGTAGTAGAGAGGATGTTAAAGCAGTATTTCCTAACTTACACTTAGTAGTAACATTCTTCTTGCCCGCAAAGACATAAAGTATCTTGGTCACTACATCTGTGATGATCTCTCTGATGACAAAGACATCTATAGGCAACGATGTAAACTGTACGGTCAAGCAAACACGTTACTGAGGAGATTTGCCAAATGTTCCTCCGATGTCAAGGTATCACTCTTTAAAGCATTCTGTACTCCTCTGTATACTGCTCACTTGTGGTGTAGCTACAGGGCCAGTAGCCTGCATAAACTCAAGGTGGCATACAATGATGCGTTACGATTACTTATGAAAGTCCCGAGATGGAACAGTGCCAGCCAGTTGTGTGTTAATCTAGGTGTGCCTACCTGTCTAGCCCTGCTAAGAAATCTGATGTACAAATTCATGTGTCGCCTGGATAAGTCTGTAAACCATTTAATTGTGACCCTAACTAATCCTGTAATGAGCACCAATCGGTTCTCCTCCATGATCTGGAGACATTGGCGTAATTGCTTAAACTGACTTTGCCAACTTAACCTAATGGACTATTGGACTGTTTTATAAGACCTCTTTTAATTACTTATTTATTTTTCCTATATTGTATTTGTCTTACTTGTGTAATATGGACCTGAGTCTGCAATAAAGTCTTCATATGGCCAGCTCCAGAACTACTATGCCACACTTCAGCACTATGGCCAGCTCCAGAACTACTATGCCAGACTTCACCCACAATGGCCAGCTCATTGAGTGGAGGTACAGTACACCGTGTGCTCCCGATTTCCACTCTGAATCAGCCTGATGCGATGATGAGTGCTGCATTCTGATTAGTCAACTGCCGGCACAGCTGCAGCTGATCAGGTTCTGATTGAGCCTGGGAAAAATCACGAAAACGATCCTTGTCCTAATGCAGAGACACTGTCACAAGAGCCGTTGTGGTTAATTCACTGCACTAAAACGCACCATTGCTCTAGTCATCCGAAATGTGTTGCAGTGCAGGACATTGTGAGCTAGTATATGGGTTTTCAACAGATGAGTCCGGGACGACCAGTGATCCCTGAGAGGATTCCAGGTAAATGATGGACAGTTGGTAACCAAAAGGACCCCTTATAGATCTGTAACTCTTGAAAGCGTTAAAATGAAAGCAAATAGACCCTCCCGGGTCCATTTGGTTTCATTTTAACGCTCCCAAGA